>CM002478.1:19503564-19555979 GCA_000325765.3 Leersia perrieri
GGGGCGGCCAGATCTGGCGGCGCCGCCACCGGGGGCGGCTGGATCTATCTGTTTGCTGTGACGGTGGGCCGACGACGACGGCGCGGCGAGCTCGGAGACGGCGGCTCGACGGCAAGGGCGGTTGGATCCAGGACTCGGTGACGACGGCACGGCGAGCTCGACAATGACAGCCGGACATGGTCACCGGAGAGGATGAAGAAGGCCAGGTACTTCGTGTTTTTCTGTGGTACCTTGGGGTACCAGACGAGGTACCGGATCTGGTAGGTACCCGGGTACCGCGGGTACTTAAAAAAATCTGGTACCCCGGGTACCCAAAAATCTAGTGCTCCTAGGTACCAGTCCGTTGTAACGGACGTCCGTTGACTAGTAGGGTTGTTAGAAAAAATGATACCTCTCGGTACGACTATAAATTGCTCTTATTTTTATATAACTGCACACGTTTTCCAATATGTAAAGAAAAACAAATTCTCTCCAGTCTACTCCATTACCAGCAGCAGCATGTTTTCTTTTCCCTCTTGTCAAACCCTGCGGCTCTTGCAAGTTGCTTCCATGATTCATTCCATTTATAATATGATTGGTCAAAATAAGCGGACTAGAAGCTAAATCTAAGTCTATGGTCAGAGTCTTGCTGTCAGTGAAGTGATAGAGACGATGTCTACTGAAGTTCCTTCTGTTACTAGCTAGCAACCAGCATTGCAAGAAAACTAATGGCGGTGTGGGGCGGGCTGGGGCAGGCGGCGACAGTGGCGCAGGTTGTCGGCGCCGACGTCGGCGGCCTGATCACCAACATCATCCAGGCGGCGGCGACGGCTCGGCAGAACAAGAAGGAGTGCGACCAGCTGGTCGGCCGTGTGCTCATGATCGGCGAGCTGCTGCCGTACGTACCTGCAGGATCCGGAGGTGATACGACGGCCGGAGCTCCGGCGGCCGCTTGCCGGGCTCGACGACGCGCTCCGGGAGGCGCATAGGCTGGTGAATTCTTGCCAGGAGAGGAGCGCGGTTTATCGGTTCGTAATGGCTAGGAGGTTGGCTGACAAGTTCAGAGAAGTTCAGAGTAGGATTGATTCGTACCTTCTTGTTTTCCCCTTCATCAGCCACATCGACATCACTCGCCGTCTCGATCGAATTTATGGAGTGTTGATTCCAAGTGACAGGATCCTGCCATCTTCATCTGCTAGCTCCCGGTCTAATCAGCTGGTACAATAATTGATGGGGCTCTTCTCAAGATCCCATTTTTTTTAGTTTCATTTTCAAGAAAAGGTCCGGCCTGAAGATTACTACTATGTTTTTTTTTTTTTTTTTTGTTGTTGTTTCTTGTCTGTCCCAGGAAGTATCTGAAGAGGTGCTGCACCGTGGAGACGAAGCTGAGAGATTCACCTTGGCAGAGCTCATGGCGGCCACCAATGACTTGAACAACGAACTCAGTTGTGGCGGCTTCGGTAGAATGTACAAGGGCCGGCTTCCCGACAGCCGGAAGGTGGCCGTCAAGAGCTTCTTCAGCAACACGCATTGCCAGCAAGCGAATGAATTCCTGACGGAGCTCACCATGCTCGCCTCCCTCAACCACGAGCACATCGTGCGCCTCTTAGGATGGCATGTGATGGAGCAGGAGAAGAAGTGGATGCTATCCTTGTGGAGGAGGGAGGCACGGGTAATGACGAGCAGCGTGCTCGTCTACGAGTACATGGACAACCGCTCGCTGGACTGTTACCTGTACCTCCGTTCGCCGTCGTCGTTGCCGGTGAGGTCGTCATGGAAGACACGTATCGAGATACTGTTGGGCGTGTCGCGGGCAATCGAGTACCTGCACTCGTCCCAGCCGGCCGTGGTCCACCGCAACATCTGGCCACACAATATCCTACTCGACTCCAGCTGGTCCCCGCGGTTGTCAGGGTTTGACTTGGCAGTCAAATGCTACGACGGTGTGGCGGTGACGGCGGCACCAGAGTCAACCAATGGTGTTTTAATCGGTGGGCCGATGGAATACCACGACCCAGAGTATGTGCGCACGGGCATCGTGACGCCGACGGTCGATGTGTACAGCTTCGGCGTCGTGATGCTGGAGGTTTTGACTGGGAGGAGACCATACCATCGTTTGGTGGAAAACAATGGGGATACCCCCATCGTAGGGAGCTTGGTTGATGTCGCGGTGCCACTCATTGAGGGCGGTGAGATTGGGAAGTTGTTGGACTGGCGCACAGTGGCACCAGAGCTGACTGCGAGGCAGCTTGAGGTAGTGGATCTGGTGGCGCGCACGGCGGCGCGATGCGTGCAGCTTGAGGGGAAGGACCGTCCGGCCATGTTGGATGTCGTGGCCGGCCTCCAGGCGGCGCTCGAGCTCGTCAATTGCGATGAGTAGCACTATCTCTAGGAATCTTGACCCTGTTGAACATGATAAGATTGACCGTGATGACACTGTTGTGATCGACAAACTTGCTCACTTCCTGGATATGAATTAGTATTCACTAGTGTACTGAAGAATTTTTGGACAAAGGAAGCTTTAATTGATCTTAGATAATTACATTAAGGTGATATAACCATACTAAAATCACTTCCGTCCTCTGCATAGCTAGATGCACACAGCCAAACACACGCCAACACAAATAAAGTCTCATAGAAAAACAAAGTCTATCTAAGAAGAAATCCTCAATCTAGACCGCCACCCATGTTTCTGGGTAAAAATCTCTATGGCCACTCGTTCCAATTGCTGACATGCCGCTGCAACTGTATCCCGTGGACCAGGCTTCTGGAGGATTGCCCAAGTATGTAGCCAGTGAATAGTTCTAAAAATAACCTATAATGGAAAAGAGATTATCTTTTTGTTAAACGTTATATCATTCATGCATAACCAAATCGACCAAACAGTAGTTTTTGCCCCAAACAGGACAAGTGACTTTAGTTCTTTCCTAAAACCCCGTAACCAATTACCAAACATATGAGCAACTGAACGAGGATGAGCCAAAGCAAAAGCACCCGAATGACAGCCCATCAGATCTAGCAAAACGACATTGAAAGAATAAATGTAAAATTGATTCATCTTTATGGCAAAAGCAACAAGTTTTACAGCAATTCCAATTCTAAAATACCACATAATAATTACAATAATATCTTTGGTCGAAAAAATCCAGAAATTGACATGATAATATATTTTTGGTCTATAAGTTTGCCATTAAAAAATTAAATAGTTTTAATAAAGTGATCACATACATTGTTCATAATTGGATACATCTCTCACATTTTCTTATAACTCAGGTCAAACTTTAAAGATTTGAATAGCTCATAACATTTCAAATTCGTATGCACCTCAAACTTGGATATAATATAATTTGTAACATAATAATAGAGAATATGAACTTATTTTAGTGATTTGTTATGCAGAAATATGTTTTTATATTATCTACTTAGGTGGAAGAAAACAAATCATATGAAAAAGATCCAAGGAACGAAAATTAACTTATAAACAAATGCAATTAAATGAAAGATCTTGATTTTAGAAAAAATCAGAAAAAAAACCATCAGATTTAGAGTTATTACGAGGGAGAAATATCAATTACAAATTTTAGATCCACATTAAAAAGAGAATTGTTCTTCGTCTCAATCATCATCCGTGTGGAGAAATCCAGGCTGTTTTATTGCGCCACACATCGCGCATCCAACTAACGATCCGCGTGACCCCGTATAAGCCAATCATCGTGCGCCGTCACACCGCGTGGATCCGTGTTGACGACGCCCGCTCCAACCAGCGCTAGCCACGCGTCGCGCACGAGTTCGCCCGGACGGCTCCCGCCCACGCGTTCCCACGCTAACAGAATCGCCGAGGAATCGCCTGGACTGAGGGCCCTACCTGCCAGTGGGTGTGGGCACTTTCGTGGCTTGGGCTGTACGACCGGTGGCGCGTCTGCCGTCGTTCTGGGCCTAATGGGCTGCGTGCGAGAGTAGGCTGGCCCTTGCTGGCGTGTGGGAGAAAGGAAGACATGGCCTCGAAACCATTCAGCCCAATAGAGTATGGCAGTGTGGCATTGACGTGGACCGGGCTGTGGCCATGGAGCGAAGTGGCCCAAGGGAGGATGGATTTCGGCCTGAGAGGAGGAAAGGAGGATGCCATTGCCAGGAGAGAGGGGGGTAAGATGGCCCATGAGATGAGATGGAGTTCCTTTTTTACCTTTTCTTTTATAAATACATGATACTGGTTAGTGTTGTATGCTAAAAAAATTCACGTAATATTTGTTTAACTATTTAAGATCATGTAAATTAAATAAAAATAATTTGAATATCATTTATATTTTTATTGGAAATATTTTTCTCTTTGCTGGTTTTCTTTAGTTTTGGATGCAACAGAATTCATATATGGCCCAGAATCTGAGCCGATTTGGACTACAGCCTTAACTCGTTAACTGAACTGAGAAGGCCCAATTTAATTCTAGGCTAAATTTATTTGTCGGAAGAAGTTGAGCTAAATTAAGTTATGGGATGGATTCATTAAATGCATAATTATTCATTATCCTCAAGAGTTGGGCCTAATATGGGCCGGATTTATTTGCGATACCAAGGTTGGCCGTTTAAGTTGGGCTATGCTTGCCCATAAGTACAATCAAGCACTTACCCTTTTGATATTTGCATACAACTTGTGACAAAATAACATTGTTATAAACTTGTGACGTTTGCTAGTTAGTTTAGTGACAAAAATATTATTCGTCACAATGTGCTATTGGCCTAGTTTATGATAATTTATAGTTGGTCTTGGTGACGAATACCTGATTTTCGTCACTAGGCCGTCCTGCCCCATCCCAAACGTCATAAAACAAGTTTGCACAGTGACAAATAGCTCTAATGTCACAAGTAATTCGTCATAGAAGACCATATTTGTTGTAGTGATTTTTTCTAAAGTGACTCTATACTTTCAACAGGAAATTGATAACAAAAATTATTTGTTATTTGGGTTTAAATTTGTGAAAATGTTGTACAATTTTTACAAAATTTGATTTCAAATATATGAAATATTCATATATCATTTTTCAAACTTGTGATCAAATAATTCCATTTCCATCCCCTTTGTTTTTTTTAAAATGAATCTGTTTCACTACAGTTTGATTTTTGTTAAATTCAATGAAATCACCTTTCAAGTTTTAGAAATCGAAAACTGCATTTTCAGTAATTTATCCTTGTTTTTTTCATAACCCAAATAATTTCAACGTGGGACATTTCTAACTTTTTAGTAATATGCCAAGGATAGTAAAGTCATTTATATGAAAACTAACTGTCAACTAATAGTCAACTAACGAAATGGGCATGTAAGGAATCCGAACAAAAACTTAGTGATATACAAAGAATTAACCAAATCTCAGGGACGTAGAAGGGATGACGTGAAATTTCAATGGCACACAGAGAATTGAGTCTAAATTAATTTATAGCTATGAATCTAGATATTGCCTGGAAGTTGATTTATTTTAAGACATAGAGAGTGATATGTATGGAACATTGGCAGTGCTAGGAGTAGCAGCAGCAATAATAATAATAATAATAATAATAATAATAATAATAATAATAATAATAATAATAATAATTAAATTTCCGGTGAGAAACATACTTCACTGCTTAATCTGACAGAAGTGGCTAGTAAGTTATTCCCTCCGTTTTATATTATAGCTTATTTTGGGTTTGTCCTAATTGATTTTCTTAGATTTGACAAAATTTATAGAAAAATGTAGCAATTATTTAAAAAATAAATATACTATAAATATATACTCAATTATGGACTTAATAACATTAATTTGGTGTTTTAGATGTTAGTATAATTTTTCTACAAGCTTGATCAAACCTTCAGAGATTTAACTTACAACAAACCTTAGATGACTTATAATATGAAATGGAGGAAATATAATGTTGTAAAAATCCACTCCCTTTACAGCCTAGGACTGGTTTCACCCTTCTTGCCACTCGAAATCTAACTACAAAATGTTCAGATAATAGAAATTCTGAATTTTTCACTGTATTGCTGGCGGCGCGGATACTTGGAGTTGTCGTGTTGCCTGTACCAAAAGAAAAAGCTGCACGCACAGTATATGTACCTTCCGTGCACATATGTATTGATAGAGCTGGAAGGAAACTGGAACTGTAAAGGAGGAATAGAATAATATGAACCTCAAGCTTATCCTACACATTCCCGAAAGAAAGAACTAAAGTAGCTGCCAATATGCTACGTGCCTCGAGGGAGCAGGGAAAGAATGGGTTTGGGTTAATTCGATCGTCCTTTCGACCGATCGAATCAAAGAAAGCATATGAAATTCTGATGTCACCGTAAACCGTCTAGTAGTGTGTGTTTGCTACGTTTGTCCGCGATCTGCAGATTGTCGCTTAATTTGCCCATCCGTTCGCCACTTAATTCCCGCCAAGAAAGCCTGTCGATTTCACTTTACTTTGCTACAGACCGTATATGTACTCATCTAAAAAAAAAATAATGATAGGGGGCAGTAAATCTACGACCTCGCCTACTCCAATTGCAAATCTTACAAATTACCGCTTAAATATCTTAATATTAAGAAACAACTAAATCTAAATGTAGAGCCACATTTATAATCAAATTAAGGTGAGTATCCAAAAAAGATGGGCAACACATTTCGTCAGAAACATATATTTATTTATTTTTAGAAAGTATTATAATATTTTCTTTTATCCATAGCAAAAACACATATATTTAGCTAGTATATATATACATTGCTCAGGATTCCTGAGAACTCTCACGTGTCCGGCCGTGTGAAACAAAGTATTTGCATCAATGCAAAAAAATACGTCAAATCGTCATTGAATAAAATGGTTTTAGCATATGAATAAAACCCGTCGATCCTAAATTTGTACTGTCGTATGTATCTGTATACACTGGAGTATCATATATCTTCCCTTCCATGTTTGATATGTGGATCGATCCTAAAGATGCTGTACGTATCATGTGTGCGTATATAGATTACACCAAAAGTAAGGGCGAACATTATAATAACTTTTTAGTATGGGTAGTATATTGATCTAAATTAAACGTTCATTTGTAAGGATATATTTTTTCCAAAAAATCCTTCCACCTTTCTTAGTATTCTTAGTATTCATAGTACAAAATATAGTATGGATTTGGTCCATTAGATCAAACGTATCGGTGGATCATATTCATTGCAAGGCACCATAAAAACATCCATGACTCGATCAATGTCTAGCTTATAGAACTAAATATTTCTCCCGTTTGGGATTGAGGACTTGAGGTGGATTAAAATATTCTTATCTTGTGCAAATGTTTTGAGTTTTTGTGTTAATTTGGCTAGATACTTTTATTTGAGTCTGATTTGCATGCACATGCATGTTATTGCATTTGAAAAATCAAAAAGTGTGAGATAACAAAATCTGTCAAACCTTACAAGAATATTGAACTACATATTTTTACTAAATATATACAACGCTGAAAAAGGGCCACAATGGTGCTCAGGCATCATGATCAATACCAGCCCGTTGTTGCGCTTTGAGTGACGTTTGACGTTAATTTCTATCTACTCATACCAATAAATAAATACAATTTATCCAAGAAGATTTAGAGTTCATTTAGGTTGCCAATATAAACAGAAGCCTGATGACAGCCAACGGTAGCCAAACAGTGTGACTAATTTTTGCATTTAGCCCACTTGCCGCCCTAGCGAAGGGTGGTAAGATGGTTAAATGCAAAAAAACCAATCCCTAACCAAGCATTTAGGCCCTTGACACCTTTTGCTGGGCCGTAAGGGGGCAAATTGCAAAATATCCACACCTTCTATATCTAACCGTGCCACCGTTTTTAAAACAGTCGTAACTTTCGCATACGGATTTGAAATAAGCCAAATAAATAGTCTACAGATATCTACAGCAAAAGTTACATCCGTTTCTCTCTACCTTTGCTGGGTTCGTCGATTTTATTTCTGCGAAATAATCCTTGCAAAATTGAATATTCGAGGTTTGAAGTTTCAGCACGAATTTTAAAGCACGCTCACAAATTCCTACATGCCACACCTTACATCGGTTGAGCTGCTCCTTCACACATTTTTGCTACTTCAATTTGTTTTGTTTTTCTTGTTATCCCGTTGAGAAAATTATCAAAAAAATAAAATAAAATACAAATTTTACAGCCTCCAGATGAACTCTAACGACAGATAATGGCCATTGCCCTATAGTCCCTTGCCACCCTTATAGAGGGCGGCAGGCCCCCTTGCCATCTTTGTAGAGGGCGGCAGGGGTATGGTTTTCTAAATCTTAAAATCAAAAATATGTTTTTGTAAATATTAAATAAAAATATAAAAAATAAAAAATTGCCTTTTCGGTAAGTAATCTCCCTTGGAAACAGAAGTACTACAAGAGGAATGTAGAAACTCACAAAAAGAGGAAATCAGAGGAGAGAGATCATAGTTCGGAAAAGTTAACCCGAGACCTCTTTCGTTTTAGTCTAATCGTGAGACTACATGTATGTCCTGACAACCTAAAAATAATAACCATTACACCCAAGCTTTCACCAACCAAATAAGGAAAAAATATCCTTTCCACCTAAGGCTAAAATTAAATTTTCTCTTAAATTACTTATGTGATTTACCATGCCATTACATCGTTGTATTCGCTGCAATTAAATCTTTATGACAAGATCTCATATGATTATATTTTGCTAAAGAATTTGCATGTTACTTTTTATAATTTTTATAATGTATGTAAGTTACATTTAGATTAGACTAAACTACTTAAAACCCCTCGATCCTAAATTTGTACTGTCGTATGTATCTGTATACACTGGAGTATCATGATCAATACCAGCCCGTTGTTGTGCTTTGAGGGACGTTTGATGTTAATTTCTATCAACTCATACCAATAAATAAATACAATTTATCCAAAAATATTTAGAATTCATTTTGAGTTATTTTGGTCATCCAATATAGTCACTGTAGTTGAACTAAATTAAAAACAAGCTCAAACTCGCACTTCAAGCTTTACATATATACCCTATGTATATATAACACTCCGTATCCAACTTTGATTTAAATGTGGGTATCACGAATTTGGTATCCCAGATACTTTATATAATTGCTTGTGGCAACATATACCATTTATATATCTATATGCACCCAATTGTAGAATGAGCCATTTTTGCATGCCTAAAATTTATGTGTAGTTCTTAAATTGTTGGTTTATTTGTTTGTATAGAATATAGTATTTCTCAATTCATCTTGGACCAACTTCAATACCTCCTATGGTGAAAATCTCGCATCCATCCACCAGTAGAGGAAGGGGCAGGCATCCCGGTTGAGAAACCCTTTAGTCCCGGTTTTCCAACCAGGGTACCCAATCCGGGACTAAAGGGGTCCTCCTTTAGTCCCGGTTGAATGAACCGGGACTAAAAGCCAACCTTTAGTCCCGGTTGGTGTTCCACCGGCCGTGACCCATAGAGGGACTTTTAGTCCTGGTTAGTAGTACCAACCTAGACTAAAGGTCATTTTTTTCATTTACATTTACTTTTCTGTTTTTTTCGCATCAATTTAGTATTCCTTTTTATTAGCGTACTAATTTAGTCGGTGGCGGAGACGACGACGGTGTTAGGTGGAGTTGGCCGGCGTCGGTGGTGACGACGGCGGATGGCAGCATCGGCGTCGGCGTCGGTTGAGGCGACGACGTCGGTGGATGGCGGCGACAGCGGATGGCGGCTGATGGCGGCGTTGAGGTCGGTGGCAAGTGTCGAGGACGGCGACGGCAGAGATGCGGCGGAGGACGCGGTGGTGACGACGGCAAGAGTGGCGGTGTCGGGCGCGGTGGCAACGACGGCATCGGTCGGTGGCGGAGATGGCGTTGGACGGCGGGGGTGGAGGTGGCGGGGACCGCCGATGATGGCGACGGTGACGGCGACAGCGAGAGGAGGCGGGGATGTGCATGGAGACGTGAGGACGGAGAGGTGGAAGAAGGGTATATATAGGGCATACCTTTAGTCCCGATTGGTATTAACAACTGAGACTTAAAGGGTTTTAGTCCTGGTTGGTAATATCAACCGGGACTAAACGTTTAACTTATCAACCGGGACTAAAGCTAGACTTTTAGTCCCGGTTGGTTAGCTCACCGGGGACTAAAGACCAAATTTGGTGGCCGCGACACCTTCCCGCCCACGCTGTGAATTATTTGTTTTCCACTATTGTGAGAGATTTTAATTACGTAGTAACTAAAATATGTCTTAAAAATATAAAAAAATATATTCTGGCTTTCTTTTGATTTGTTTTACACTGTAAAAAACTTAAATACTTTTTATTGATGTTTGACATGACTAAATATTTCTTATATAATTGTTGTGGGATAGAAATTGTCCATTACATTATAAAATAATGATTTCTTTTACACAGTAAAAAACTTAAATGAAATATGAGTCCAACAATTCTATAGATAGAAATTATCCATTACATTCTAAAACTGATAATACATGATACAATTTGGAACAGAGGGCCCTACACTTTATTAAACATGAGCTGAACTTAAGTGCAAACATCAATAAAATTCTTCACATATGTCCATTGGTTATGATCGCATCGTAACAAGGAGTGTCGTCGTTGTTTAGCCGTATGCTTAGATAAATGCTAACTGCGAAGGGGAAATCTCATCTTATCATAATCTTCTGACATGTCTGACTTGTCATCGATTCCTACGATGATTCTTTTTCCTGAAAGAATTGTATTGGGGCAAAATTTCTAGGGTGAATAACATTAAATGAGCAAACTAATTTTTTCTCTAAAACTAACAGTCCCTAAAATACCTTAAATTTCTCTATTTCTAAACCGTGAAACGAGCCATAATATAAATGTAACATGAGAGGAAGAATTTGCTAACCTTTTTTTCTCCAAGAAATGGATGGAGCAATCGAATGAAGTCGTATCCACAAGCAAGAAGAGAGCCGGCCGAGCTAGAGATCAAGAACAGATCTTCAAATGAGCAAGAACATGCTCATGGGGAAAAAACAAATAGTCTCTAAAATACCTTAAATTTATGTATTTCTAAACCGTGAAATGAGCCATAATCAAAGTGTAAAATGAGAGGAAGAATTTGCTAACCTTTTAACCCCAAAAATGGATGCAAAAGTCGAATTGAGTTGTCTCCACGAGCAAGAAGAGGCGGGCCGAGCTAGAAAGAAGAGAGCTTCAAATGAGCAAGAACGTGGTCGGGCATGGGGAAGAAGAAGATGGATACATCTTTACTCCCGGTTTGTAGCTCAAATCGGGGCCTAAAAAGGCCATTTAGGCCCCGGTTTGAGCTACAAACCAGGACTAAAAGCTGATCTTTAGTCCTGGTTTGTGTTACCAACCGGACTAAAAGCCTGCCCGCCCAACGGCTCGTAACACCAACCGGGGGACGGGGGATTTTAGTCCCGGTTGATAGATAATTTTAGTCCCGGACCGAATTTAGCCAGGGACTAAAGCTCTAGATATTGTTAACACACAATTATGTCTCTGGCGTGCCAAAAAGTGTGTTGGCTTGAAATAATCTTGCGCGTAGACAAACGAAGGCCTGGGAGATCTGTTTAGCTCCGGCGCTGGTCCTAAATCTTGGAATGCAAGCGTGCCAGTCAGTTTGATCCTGCAACTGACAAGATGTTGTACGTTGATCGTCAGGGAGCTAATCGGCTGTCGAGCCGATGAGTTGTAGCGCCTCTAGCTGATGTTGATGTTGATGATCCAGGAGCCTGTCTGCTGAAGAGCTGATCTGATGCGCTTCTAGCTGATGTCAATAGGATTTTGATAATCAATCGGCTTTATGTTAGACATAGATCCAAGTAATTAGATAAACAAATAAGCTTAGCAGTAGTATCAGCTACAACCAGAATATAACATGAAAAGTTGATATAATACTTAGATCTAGTCATAGGGTAACTCATCAGCTAACCCTCCGATATAACATTGGTTAAAAACCTACCGACTTAGTAGACATAAACCTATTGCGAGCAATCTAGATAGATCAGACCTAACCGTTGCCGCATAAGATTAAAAGCAATAAGAAAATACTATTAAGCCGATAAATCTACACAAGGATATGGATATTCCGATTTAGAACCCAAACATCAGACCATCGGTTGAAACTCCGATGGAACTATACGCAACGCTAGTCGATGCACCTAAACCAATCAACTCTAATCTTAGCCCGAAGGATCGGACCTAACCAAGACAGCTTGCGCTAATATTATTACTAGCCGATATAGATGAACCAAGTAATACTGCATGCAATGGTGGATATATCGTGTCGTATTTGCCTAGCCTGAGTACCTTGAGGCGATTGAAACCTGATTAGAATATCGGACCTAACCGAGGAAGTCCTAACTAGCACCTTAACTAGAATATTGGATCTAACCAAGGAAGTCCTAGCTAAAGTGAACTGACGCAAGATATCAAGTCGACCTACAATCAGACGATATATATGATACGCGACACACGTATCGGCAGTTGAGAATATCAGACTTAACCGAGAAAGTAACAACCAGCCGATACGCGTGAAGTTTGACGAGATGCGCTACCTGCCGTAGTTCGGACTTAACCGATGCAGCACGACCCTACAGCTCAGTCTCGTCGATAAACCTAGCAGGATAGGGTGGCGATGCGCCGAAAATTGGATTGATCATTGAATAGTTCTTACAAGAACCCTGACATATAATTTATACCCTTGGGTCATCTGAGTCCTAATTGGACACAACTCAATCGGCTTGCTATATGCAGCCGTTAAAAAAAAAAGAAAACTAGGACTCCTTCCTAATTACATAAGGAAAATAACTAAAATATGCCTAATTAATAGATAGAATTAGATTGCCATGCCGTGGTCTTCACGATTCCTTCTTTAATTCTATCTGTTCTGGATAATCTTCCATCGGCTCTTTCCTTGACCGAATCCAGAATCGTGCAGATTTTGGCATCAACATATATAGTCTGTTCTCTGCTAGTGGTCGTTACCGCAAAAAACTAGTCCGAAATATGCATTCCAGACTACCAAATAGCATGGAAAAAAATTGTCAAAATTTAAGGCATCATGAAAAGTTTTCCGGAATTAGAGCTTCATGAAAGCTGTTTCATTTTTATTATTCCTCCTGCTCGATATCCACGCAAACATCGTACTAGTACGTCCACGGCTGAACCTAGCTATACAGAGCATCTTCACAAAACCGTCGTTAAAGAAAGACTAGTTCAAATCTCGGTTGGCTTCTGCTTGACAAGTTCACAGATTAAAGAATGATCTTTCGCATGGATCGCACCTGATTGCGTGCGATTCCTGGTTAAATAATGAGCAGTGGGTACGTATGCGCACATTGAGACTAATCTATACATTTATATAATTATAACATATTGCATCCTAAAACTTAATATACAAATATGGTACATCATTATTCACTGAAAATTATTATATTTTAAAACTCATACAAACAAATCATGTCGTCTAGAATTAATTATACAGAATTGCTAGAAAATATATTCTAAATTACTCACCATGCAAACATGTCGAATCTCCAACATGTCACAATATTTCAACATAGACTCATCCATCATTTGTACAATATTTTTCATATATTCATTCATTTATATATTCCGTGGCAAAGCGCATAGCATCATCTAGTTAATTAAGTAAACCGTCGTGTTGATCTCTAGTGCCCTCACGTACGATCGATGAATTAAGCCTGCAGGCTATATATACACACAGGTAGGCCTCCAAATAGAACAACTGACAAACCAACCAATCGATCAATCAATTCAAATGGGGTCGGAGGCCACAGCACCGGCGGTACCTTCTGCCATCTCGCCCGAGCTGCTGATGGCCGCTCGCGGAGGCAAATGGGATAAACTAGATGAGCTTCTCAGTGCATCCACGTTACCGGTCGTCGTCAACATTGAAGGTACCCCCCCTGCGAATCCTCGTCCAACGGTGGCAGCTGGTCTACCGCTGGGCCTGGACTCCATCCTTCATGTGGTTGCGTCCAGTGGGGACGATGCCAACTTCTTGAAAAGCGCCGACGTGATCCACACCAAGGACAAAGAGCTCCTGTACGCGCTCAACAGCAATGGCGACACGCCCTTGCAATGCGCTGCCAGAGCTGGGAACATTAAAATGGTTTCTCACCTCATCAATCATGCGATAAACCACGGTGGCAACGCGAGGTTGAAGGAGATGCTCAAAAATCAGAACGGGAAAAGGACAGCGACAGCCGGTAAATTAAAGGAAATTAATATCCCTTCTGTTTTAAAATGATGATTATTATTCTAGTTTTATCTTAAGTTAAATATTTTAATTTTTGATCATTAATTTCTAAAATATTTCTTATGGAAGTTCTTAAAAATATAAATCTTATGAATTTGTATAAATTAATGGTCAAAAATAAAAATATTTGACTTAAAAGTAAAATTAGAATGACAATCATTTTAAAGCGAAGGGGATACTATATATTATTTTCAGATGTTTTCCTGCCTCATATTAAATGTAAAATAACATTATCTAATAGTACCTATGAGTATTAATTAGATATCTATATCTATATGTACCTCTCACATCTTACACATGGGTTCTTTAAATTTCGTTCTAGATTCACCACGTCCAGTTCCAGGGGATACGGCCCTGCATGATGCCCTTCGCTTGGCCGACCAGAAGATCCGCAAGGAAATGGTTGATAAGCTACTGACGTTTAATGTTGAATTGGCTAGTATTGAGAGCACCGACGGCACCTCGCCGTTGTACCTAGCTGTCATGTTAGAGCATTATGATATTGCGAAAGCATTGTACCAAAAGAACAAGAGGCTATCCTATTCTGGACCAGATAGGCAAAATGTTTTGCATGCTGCTGTT
This sequence comes from Leersia perrieri, assembly GCA_000325765.3. NCBI lineage: Eukaryota > Viridiplantae > Streptophyta > Magnoliopsida > Poales > Poaceae > Leersia > Leersia perrieri. The sequence goes on from CM002478.1 coordinate 19,518,409, forward strand.
CTCAGGAACCACGGTACGTAACTCATTTATTTTTTGCAAGTTTAACTAAGTATACCAAGTTATTGTTACTTTCTTTAGAGTGAGTGAGTATGTGCGTTAAACTACACCCCGGGTGCGATATATAAAACACGCCTTCTGTCAGTAAATTCATAACTTATGGCCTTGACACAATATATACTCATGTGTGTTACTTTAGTAAATAAATAACTAATAGGCAACGTCTTCTATTAGTTAATAAGTTACTAATAGCGGGAACACAAATATTACCATCCGTTAAAAAATAACTTACGAGTGGGCGTGTTTTAGCTATACTACACCCTGGGTGTATTATAGTATCTCCCTCTCTCTCTATATATATTTATTTATATTTATATATACACACCCAAATTTTTGGAATTTCATTTAACACAATGCGACGGGTATCAAGAATTGGTGCCCTGGCACCATGGAGCCCCAGATACTTATGATACACACATGCATAGTTGTCTAACAATCTATGTATCTATTATATATTAAAAGTTCATTAAACATCCTATAAACGCTCTTAAGCTGTCACGTGACGCTATAATAAATTAGCAAAAATCCTATAAATTCCAAGAAAAAAAAACAAACCATCTAACCATCGATTTCTACTTAAATCGGTGGACCTGTTGTTTTAGACCATTAGATCAGATTTACTTAAATGGTTGGACCCACTATTTGTAAAAAAAAACAACCTCCTCTTTTCCCTCTCCCGTAAACTACAACGTACGTACTACCCATCCGTTCCCCAACCGATCTCTCTTCCCTCCCTTTTCTTTATTTTCTTTAGCTATTAATATTAAAAGTAAATAGTAACATTACTTAACTAACTCCTGGACCCACTATTTTACAGATTAGATTTATAAAAAAAACAACTCCTCACTCCCCTCTCCCATACAGTAGTACGTACGCCATTGAAACGATTAATATTTATAAAAAACACAACTCCTCACTCCCCGCTTTCATCCCTCTTCCATTTTTTCTTTTATTTCTAGCGATTAATATTAACATAAATAGTAATATTACTTAAGTAATTGAAACGATGTATGGAACTACATTAGTCATCCTCATCTAAAGTCTTAACAATTACAAAACAATTTTGCCAACATATATTACCCCACAACCAAGCATAGCTAAATTAGATCTATAATAAAAGCAACAAATAATTAAAACCATATTAACTCATATATTGGCAAAAGATTGTTGTTTGAGCGAATTTTTTTTCACATGGTTCTTGGTAGCTCAAGCTACCAGATATTCTTTAGAACTAGATTATAATCTGGTGGCAATGTGACAAAAAAATATAGCAACTTCTAAAAATGAACTGCTCACTTTGTTCAAAAAATAGCAACTTCTAGCATATAAATTTTGTCCCAAAATATAATAGCTAATCTACCTACTCACTTACCTCAACCAATCAAAACAATCGCCCATTAAATTTTCCACCTACCTACTAAGTTTAACCAATCACAACCATCCTCTATTTAATTTCACATACTTTCTTAATACCTGTGAAAAACTATATAATCCTTATATTTTATGTACAATGAGCAATATGTTTTGATTTTATGAAAATGGCACTTGCGATTATATTCTAGCCCTTTGAATATCATTTAAATAGGTATAAAAATGACAAAGCAACTTGACATATATATAATATAAATATCAAATATCAAATTAACGTTCTTTAAATGTTCTTAATTTAATATAACTACCCATTATCCCGTGATCACTTGAATACTTAACTGTGAAGTAGTAACAGCAGAGAGATACTAAGCCATCTATGAGTAACAGGATGCCACCGAGCAACGAGCTCCAACAACAAAACCATCTGTGAGTAAATAGTTAAATAGTTAAAAGGTAATGATATACCTATGCAAGCACGGGCCCACCTCCCTAAGAACATCCTCTAAAGTTCATGTTGGCCAATAAGGGCACAACAGTAAATATAATTTCCTACGGTAAATTATTAAGGAGAGTGTGTCTGATGTCTTCTAATGAGTAGACAATCTTGCACGAGAAACATGTAAAAGTTTGGTTGACAATAGATCCATCTAGATGATTTAAACTGTATGTTAAATGCCTATATGAATATTACTTAATTTGTACTATGTATTGTACATAGTAACAGAATCCTCTAATTAAAACCCTCCTATAAGTTTTCCCCGAAGACTTCACACAAATTAGGGAAATGTGCATCAATGAGTTCTAGCGAGAATGACATGGGTCTATCGAGCCAAGGATTCATAACAAGGAAATAGACCATGCATCATGGCCATTTTGTGTTAAAAAAGGATTACATGGTACCCATGGTTCGACTTATCGCCGATAGCGATACCGATAATCCCGTTTATCGGTAGGGTCCGATAGAAAGGAGCTATCGGCCAAAAATTTCGCTGTTTTTTGAAAACCCGCCAAGTTTTCGTGTTTTGCGGGCTATTTGGCCTAGCCAGGCCCATATGGACCACTCTCCCCACACAAAGTCACAACAAACCCTAGCCAAAATCCCCATTCCTAGCTCCTAGCCACCGCCGTTTCGCTGCAAGGCGCAGCCGCGCGAGCTCTGCGCACCACCACCTTATCTCATTTTTAGATTAATTATTTGCTATTTTCATACCAAATGATTTGGATATACTCTATGTGATTTTACAAACAAAATGAGCCAAAATTTTTAAATTTTGCCCGAAATTTTTTCTCTATCACCGATATAATTCTGATAAAAACGATAAAAACGATAATCTTGTTTATCGTTGAGCACCGATATTTTTTTATTATCGATAGAGTAAACCCTGATGGTACCAACTCTATTGTTGTGTACTTCAATATTTTTTTAATGAATTAAAGATCCATATTTTTTAGTGATTTCAATTCGGAGTTTATGCGCCCTGAAGGTCCTTAAAAAATCATAACCAACTTTTAAAGTAATCCCAAATAAATTTTTAAGAGAAATATTAAAATATAGTCAACGGATGCTTCAGGTAAAAGTCACACAAATTTAAATATTTTCATATTTAAGGTAACAAAATTTTATAAAAACATTTAATAACATTTCTTCCTAGTTAAATTAAAATGAACAACACGATTGCAGATATGACACGCAATTTACTCAAATGGAATATGGATCTCACCAAACAACGGGACGGAACCATGGGAAGTACACCTCTTCACTTTGCCGCAACATGGGGGAAAAAATATGGATGGGTGGTCAAATTACTATTGGAAAAAGACGAATCATCAGCGTTCCAGAGCGATGACAAAGGATCGTTCCCTATACATGCTGCAGCGGTGAACATGAGCCCTTCTATAGTTCAAATCTTCCTGAAAAGGCACCCAAGCTGTGGCAAGCTGCAGGATGCCAACGGCAGGACCTTCCTTCACATCGCTGTCAAGGAGGAGAGAACTTTTCTGGTCAAATACGCATGTTGGCGGGAGAAGCCTGACATGACGGCTGTTCTGAACATCCAGGACAATGCCGGCAACACTGCGCTGCACCTAGCTGCCAAGCTCAGCAACCAGTGGATCTTCTATTTTCTAATCCAGAACCCACATGTTCAATTGAACTTGGTGAACAAGAAGGGCCAAACTCCTTTGGATATTGCATGGAAGCGCAGGCCCCAGGGGATTATCTATGTTTTGGTAGGGTTTTCTAAACTTATTCAGTATACGTACGTGCATATTTATACTCTCTCCTAGCTAGCTAGAATTGCCAACTCACTAATTAACGTTTCCGGTTTAACTATATACATACATTTACATATATATATATATATATAGTAAATTTATTCTATCCTATATATATATATATAAATTAATTAATTTGTTCTTGCAAGCAGGACCCACGAGTTAGAATACATCTACTGCTTAAAGGTGCTGGAGCTAAAACTGGTTCATACAAGCGGGACTGGTTCCTCGACAAGCATGTCCGCGACAAAGTAGATCTGAGCAAGCTGGACAAGATGATAACGGACTCTATACAGATTATTGGCGTTGGTTCGGTGCTGATTGTAACGGTGACAATGGCGGCAGCTATCACCATGCCTGGTGGCTTCAGAGCCGCCGAAGACAGATACAAGGGCGCTGCGATGCTCTCCGACAGCACGGTTTTCCAGCTGTTCATCGTCGCCAACACGGTGGCCTTGGTCTGCTCGGGCTTAGCTACCATGAACGTCATGTTCGCCGGGGTGGCCACCGTCGACATCCGTACACGCATGAGCAACTTCTTGCTGTCCATCCTGTTCTTATACTGCTCATCCAAGGCCCTAGTCGCCTCCTTCTTGTTCGGCCTCTATGCCGTGCTGCCGCCGACTGCTATGAAGATCGCCTACATTTCCAGTGCTATCGCGGCACCTTTCTTGGTACTCGACGTCCTTTGGTTCATCTTCGCGGTAGCTTTCGGGGAAGCAATGCTATTCAGGAGGCTGGGCTGCATTAAATGGCTCAGAACTCTCAGTTTTACCCGGTTTCCCAATTTTATACTTGAAATCAAAGACGTGTTAGAGATGCCCCTCCCCCATAAGAATAAGGCTGTCAACTCTGAAGTACAGGGCTCGGGTTCAGATAAAGAAGAAAAAGGGTTGACGGCCGGTCGGCCGGGAAACTGAAAATGACCCGTACGTATCTATATTTCTTCATGAACTTTGTCACTTCTTTCCGATACTTTACTTTTCGATCTTTTTCAGTGTGCGTCGTCCCTGTCCTTATCTTTTGGCCTGTGTTCCCTCGATCACTAGCTACGTGCTGTTTGTAAGCTAACATCATAATGTACATTCAAATAAATGAAATTCTTTGTTGGATTGTATTGGCTATCTGCATGCTCTTTGCAAGCCACTTCCACCGTTGTACTTGTACCCTGTTTTATTTCTCACATAAACGAAGACATGCGTTTTCCAAAGTCTATCTACCACTCCCTATGCTCCAAAATATAAACATTTCTGGAATTGGACAGATGTATTAAGAAAATATTTGAAATTAGATGAGAAAAGTTTGTTATTGGTTGAGAAGAAGAATTTGAGGAGGATTTTAATTTCTGCAAGACAATACTGCATATATATCAGCTGGGCTTCAGAAAAAAAATCATTTATGGTTCATCAGGTGCAGTTTCACATCTAAAAAAAAACACAAACAATCTGTAACAGAAACACCGTCTCAAGTTCAACCAAGAACCAATTAGCCACTAAAACCATGACCGCTGTTTTACAGACTTTCAGGCAAAGACTATCATTCACTGGATTACATTTCAGCTCACTTCACAGGCATAACCAACATCATCTGAAGCCACAAACGGGTTGGCTACGATGGCTAACAGGAAGAAAAGGAAGATGGAAGTGTCAGCGACTTGTCGCTTATGTGGACGGGAGGATGAAGACGGCTTCCATGCAGTAATCGCTTGTACAAAAGCCCATGGCCTACGTATGAGCTTGAGAAAAGATTGGCGTTTGCCGGTCGACCATGACCTGCGACGATCTGGTCCTGACTGGCTACTTTTGATACTGGATGGCATTGATCTAGAGAGCCGTGCACATTTCCTTCTACTACTATGCGTGCCTGGTTCCTGCGGAATGATATTGTGCATGGGAAAGGAACGGCGTCCGTGCAGGGGTCAGTTCAGTTTCTTCTTAACTACTGGGTTTCCTTAATCTAAAGTAGTGAAAAAAGGAAGCATTGCCAACACCTTATTGGGCAACATCAGCAAGAAATTGTAGGCTGTCAGATTAATTTTGAATGGTGGGATGGTGCATGCAGTAGTCAGTTAGAAGGGTAAAAAAAAAAGAGATGAGTTATGTGGTAGACTCCTATCAAATCTTAAATCCAGAAGCTTCTAGAGTAGAAGATGAAGCTTCTACACTCTTGGTCTCCGATCTCCTACCATGTAAAATATAAAAATCTAACAGAAGATAATAACTAAGTAGAAGATGAAGAATTCTCATATTTTGTAGTATAAATACTGTCAAACCACTTTATATCTGTCTACAATGTTGGCCACTCTATCACTGTATAACTTTACAATATTCAAAGGCAAACAATGTTTGCGGTGATTCAAATATTAAGCTTGGGATTGTCATATTGTTACGCTTTGTCTTATCAACATTTTTTTTACATCAGGCCCATTACAAATATTTCATTGATCTTTAAAACTGTATGCTTGCCGATTATTAAAGTCCATCTATTATTTTTATTCTTTTGTAAATGGGTATTTTTGACAGCATACTCATTCATGCATTATAAATTCATTCTTTTTGGTAAAATTTCATATATATTATATTTTATATCAAACAATTATTACAGTTCCTTATTGTCGTGCAATGCATGACTCATTGGCTAGTACAAGTGAACATGGGAGCGGCACCTGATGAGAAAGGTAAGAAACCCCGGGTAGTGCGACGGAATGATAGAAAGATACTTACTGACCAGAGGGCCCCAGTACAACAAGCTCATTGGACACCTCCCCTGGTTGGATGGGTTAAGGTGAATGTTGATGGTGCTTTCTTACCAAAAACGGGCCAAGCGGGAGCTGGTGTGATAATCAGGGATCACAATGGGAAGGTGGAACTGAGCTCTTGGAAAGTGCTGGAACAATGCTCGTCAGCGGAAGAAGCAGAAGTTCTTGCTGCTCGAGAAGGAATTTTGCTGACTGGTGAGTGGGTTCAAAAGCCGGCCATCATCGAGAGTGATTGTGTGAATCTCATCAGCTCTCTGGTGTCCTCATCGGAGAACAGGTCTAGTTTGCACTTCATGCTGGAGGAGGCGAAACGAGGTCTAGGTTTGCTGTCGGAGTTCCGATAAGCAAAGTTAGAAGGGATTGTAACTCTATAGCTCATGGTTTAGCACATCTCGCTATGCGTACAAACCACTGTGCGGTGTGGCGTGGGCAAGCGCCTACGAGTGTTGCCCAGCAACTAGCACATGATTGTAACTCCACAGTGAAGTAATCAATAAAGTTACCCCTTCTCGCAAAAAAAAAATGCTGGATCACATCCAAAACCAACATCAATAACTATTCTTCGAAAGAAAAAACAAACACTTCTTCAAAAAATTCAGCCACAAGAAAAACTAACGACGTTGCTATCTCATCGATAAATGCTGTCATGTGAGTGTAAAAGAAACCTACTTAACCTCCCTATATATATAACTGAAACTTGCTTGGACAAAACTTCTCAAAAGGAGTTTACCACCACACTGGTGAAGAAAAGTTAAAACTTGCAGTAAAATTTACTCCCTGAGAGTCTATCGAAATATAGGATGCCTGGCCTCTCTCTCCAAGTCTCCAACTACCAAAGTTGCCAGATCAACAGAGTTCAGAAGAACAACCTTTGGCCTTTTCGCTGTTTCAGGACAGTCTTGTGCTGTTGGCTCTAGCTTGTTGCCTTCAAAGCAACACCACTTTTCTCACAGCAAAGGGAAAGACACCCCTTGCAGTTGTCTTCCAAGCAACGTGCAACGCTTAATTAATTAAGAAAAACAGATAGGGTCACTTACAGTTATGGCACAGTAGTATATGACTTCATTAAGCTCCGTTTGTCAGTGACTTTGATGGTTTCTCATGGACGTTTCACAGTTAGGTTGTGCCATTTTAAGATCTGTGGCCAATAACCTGCAGGTTTTTTAGATTGTGTGAAGCTGCTGCTGATTCACATGCATGTGCAGGGTTCGGTTCTACTACCTCTGCTCGTTGTACTGTCAGGCCCCAAGATCTCTGTTGGCATGTTTGTTCTGTAGCTAGCTCCACTTTCCTTCATTCTGAATCTTCCACCAATCATTCTATTCAATGATCTACTCAATTAGTAGAATCAACTTTTCTCTCTCTTAGTAACTGCTAATGTCTCTCTTTCTCTTAACTGTCCTAAAGTTGACAATTATATTATACAAGAATGGTTTATGCATCGTCTAGAAGCTTAGAAATGGATTATAATCCCTCGAGGTCGGTCCCATCTTATACATTTTCTCTCAAATTCAATATAAATAGTTGTAAAAGGTTTTAAAAAATTGACAATGTAGAGTGTGGTGTCACCTATAACTCTACCAAAATTAAATTCAACTCGATCTACACATTGAGAAAAAAAAAAGACAAATTAGGGCATAAATTAAATAGTATCAGACTGACTTAAGGTTTGTGAGTTGAGTTTTAACTTAAGATTTTTTAGAGTGACTATGTACATTGTATGAAAGTTGTCAAATTTTCAAAGATTCTTTTATAATCATTTGAATGATGTTTTAACAGACGTGGTAACATCCCCTCGAGACATTAAAAAGTTTCCCCTTAAAGCTGGCATTGCTTCTCCTAGTTAGGTTTGATCTTAGGGCTGAGGTTTTTTGGGCCACTAGAGCAAACTCCTTGTTTTTCGTTACACGTTTCCTGAACTGATAAACGGTGTGTTTTTTTAAAAAAATTCTATAGCAAACTTACTTTAAAAAAATCAAATAAACTCATTTTCAAGTTTAAAATAATTAATACTCAATTAATTATGTTTTAATGACTTATATCGTTTCGCGTGCGTGACTTGCTACTTTCTTAGTGGCCTAGTGGCATGAAAGCGAACTGGGCCTTAGATTATTTAACTAGTACATGAATGGATAGAATGATAGACAAACAGAATGAGCTATATGGACTATGGTTAGTTGGAAGTAACATGCACCATGCTGTGCATTGGGTGGCTAGAATGCACAGCTCAAACGTGAAGTGTACACTGTACTACACACAGATGGCTTAGGACCATGCATGCATTCATGCATGGAACCATCTGAAATTCTTTTCAGAAACGACACCCACAATAAGACTTCCACAAAATCATATGGGCATGCATGCATAGGGTGGCTACCTAGGATGATCATGGATATCATAATGCAAACATGTAATTGTATCTCACTTGGCTTATACATATATACATGCAAGAATTGATAATTGATTCCAGGGTGACAAAATTAATCCATTAAACTTGTCGGCAGGCCAACTCGCCGACCAGGGAAAGGAAAAGGCTTAATTGTACAACCTTCTTCCTCCTCCAATCCAAGAGAATGCTAATATTAGTACTAATCTAGCTACTTTCTCATAGCTTAGCTAGCTAGCTAACCACCCTTTGCTCTCACCAAATCGAATGCATACATCCATGGAGCTAGTCATGGCCTACTTAACTTACTACCACCATCTTCCATTGATTGAGGTTGTTAGGAATAAACGCGTCGCGTGTGTGTCGCGCGGTGCGGGCGTGTTGACGTCGTGCCACGGCGCGTCCATGGCGCACGGCGTGGCAGTGTCACTGCCGTGTACGTGCGTATGTGTCACGTACATGAGTCTGGTTCCTGTACGTGTGTGTCTCGTACAGGTCTAGGAAGGTTGAGTCAAGCTTGCATGCGTGCGTGAGTTAGTTTGTTTGAGTTGATCGGTTTGTTAGATCATGTGTATGTTGGCCGGCAAGGTAGCTGCATGCAAGTTTAGATAGAGTCTAAGTCCGTTGAGAGGGATGGGGTGAGTGTGCTGATCTGCAAGGGAGTGCCGTGACGTGCGGAGGAGCGAGCGGCTCTCGCGCCGTCGCTGAGTCGGTCATGCAGGTCTATTTAACCCGTGTACTCCTTCGGTTGTAAAGTGCCGAATTGGTTTCATTTTAATACAACGGCCAAGATACAGGAGCTATCGGCTCCGCGGCGTTCGTCGCCGGGCAAAGGTTGATAGTTGTGTTTCCCTCGCCGGAGTTTCTGTTTCCGTGAGTGTGAGAGCTAGCTAGGAGCTGAGTCAACAGAGGTGATCACTACTCTCACACTAGGCTGTCAAAGTGGAGGTAGGGTGGCATGTAGGGCCCTATATATAGAGCTATAGCCTCGCCTAACCTTCCATTGCCATCCATTGATCGAGCTCGTCTGAAGCTTGATCGAGCTAGAGCTAGCTGTATTGCAATCGCATCTCGCACGATGACGTTGCTTGTCATGTGTAGTAGTCTAGCCATGGCGATGACGATCTTGCCGGGTGGAGATGGACCCCGGGAGCTTCCTCACCTTCGATGCCGGGTAGTACTACCGGATGGTGGCGAGGCGCCGGGGGCTCTTCCACTCCGACTCGTCGCTGCTCGCCGACGAGTTCACCGCCGGCTACGTGCGGCGGCAGGCCACCGGGATGTATGTCACCGAGTTTTTCAGGGATTTTGCAGGGTCGATGGTGAGGATGGGCGGCGTCGGCGTGCTCACCGGCGGGCAGGGCGAGATCAGGAAGAAGTGCTACGCCATCAACTAATGATGGTTTTATCAGACAGCTTAATTAAAGCCGTAAGTAATTATATGATCCTTGGTAACCTAATCATGACGAATCTGCGTGTAACTTGTAAGTGATGTATGTGTAGAGACTCCTCTTACTTGGATTTGTTTTTCTGATTCATTGCGTGTGATGTAACTACGAGATTAATCAATCAAATAATGAATGGAGTATTGCTGATTTGTCTTTGCAACCAGCCAACCAGCTCCTTTTAACATCGATTTGGATGTACTACATCATTGGAACAGAGGTGCAAAGGAAACAAGTTCTTGAGGGATGCAGCTCTCAGTTTCTAAACACTTTCAGTACCAAATAAAAATATTTGACTCATGGTTAATCTAACCAAGATCGCTGAAATAACTGAGCGAGCGAGCTCATCTGCAACGATGTGCCGATCTCCTTCAAGCTGTGGAGCAGGAGGAGCTGGGGAGACGCGCCCCGACTTCCTTTCTTCACCAAGCTTTGTCTGGACGGCCTGCCTGTACACGCTTGGGAGCACGAAGCCGTCCACAACATCATCGATTCCCTCGACGGGCATTTGGTGGAGATACTACCGGAGGAAGATGCCAGGTGCCTTGAACTGTTTGCTTGGTTCAAGAACCCCTCCGAAACAGGGTTTGAAATTTCGGTTCGAAACCCCCACGAAATCAAAATATGTCTTACGAAAAATTCAAAAATTTCAGAATTTGGTCAAAATTTGTTCAAATCCGGTCAAAATTTCAAATGAATTCATTTCGAAATATACGAAATTTCCAAGATTTCGGTAATTTTGAGATTCACCGAAATTTTGCAGCAAAACGAAATTGCAAACCCTGCTCCGAAATCCCCCATCGCCTGGATGTCGAGTTCCCGGAGCGAGCTGGCATAGGTTGGGGGTGGATAGAGGCCAGGGGCTCAGTGCCACCAGCGGCACCCGCCGAGAAGCCCACCCTAGTCTACCCGGTCATCGTTCACGTCGAGGAGGTGATTGATCGTGCTCTGCTCCATGTCACCTTCGGCGACTACTCCGACGGTGGAGATGTTTCAAGGAGACATACCTATGATAGCTGTTGGGCGGGGGGATATGATGACGCCGGCGCATGGCTATCACGGCGATTGGGCGGGCGCATGTTCGGTGGGGCGAGCGGGGCTGCTGGTGGGCTCGAGCGCTGCTTCCTGCACGGGCTGCCAGTCATGGGAGAGCCACTCTTAAGGGTTCTTGGCGGCGGCGGGACTTAAGCCCGGCTGATGGGCCACGAGGGGGTGACCACCTCAAGTTCCTCTAGTCCGGCGATTGGAAACACCTCAAACACCGTCTCGGACTCAACCTAGTCGAATTGGGAAGCAAGGGCGGAGGCAATGTGTGGTTCTCACCACAGGTGACGGCGGCAGGCCATGTCCTTGAACCGGTGCCGTCCCTCACCGGCGAGGTCAAACAACTCGTCCATGAGGTGAAGACAAGGTTGCTTATGTTAGCGCTGGACGAGATGGCGGCAGGGATCTGGCCATCCGAGTCGGCTGCGCACAATGCAGTGCTTGCGGCGGCGGTTCATACAGTCACACCGTCGAAGTCAGCTACGTTCTGTGCAGTGCTGGCACCAGCAGTTGAGGTGGCCGAGGTGTTCTCCACGTCCTGGCACCGACAGTTGAGGCGGCGGCGGCCGAGGAGGTCTCGGTGGTCCCATCATCAAAGTCGGCTACACTCTGCGTAGTGCTAGCACTGGCGGTCAAGATGGCGGTGGTCGAGACAGCGGCAGGAGAAGGGGAATGGCCGGAACCGGGGGAGATGGCGATATCTCGGTGTTGACGCAAAATCGTGCCGTTGAGCGTGCCAAATCTGTGTTGTTCCAAATTCGGTCCTGTCATGAAATTGATCCTGCATCGAGCACATGAAGGCCTGTAAGATCTGCTTAGCTCCAGTCCAGGTGTGGGGGACGCCCAGACCGGGGTCTAAACGTTCCCGCGATCACATAACTGCCCAGAAAGTTCAGTTATGTGCAGAATGATATAGAAACAATAACTTCGATAATTATACAAACCGTAAAGGTTCTTAATACAACACAACTCCACACACACGCACGCACGAGCTACAGCCCTACACTTACAACCAGAAAGCGCGACTTTACACCACAGGAACAGCCTGAGCGTAAAGTCGACCTAGAAGTTAAAAACCTCGTCTTCATCCCACACCTGAGGGTCCACTGCTTCCTCAGGGGCTTCTCCTGCAACTTCTTGATCGGCTGGAGCAGCAAATATGCAAGACTGAGTACGAATGATACTTCACAAGCCATGCTAGGGAAATTTAAAGTAATGCAAATAATAACAAGGAATGGAATTGGTTTAACTCTAAACCTTAGTAGTAGTTCACAAGTTACCCATTTATAAATAACTTCAAGTTTAAAAGGTTCCTTATCATATGCCATCCAATTACCAAATTTAAACCATACCAAATATTACTTATGCCGATAATCTGGAATCACCCATAGACATAACTCCATCAACCGGGAGTACGGCGTATTCAAATATTGTTTGACTCTGCAGCGTCTGCCCAGCGTGACCCGCACGATACCCACAACTTGTACGGAGTTGGGATAACAAAAATGAACACAAGCTCAAACTTCTCTCCATCCTGCCTAACGAATAAAGGTCGTGTCGGTCGTCGGCCTTGGCGGGCCCACGCCGAAGTTGCACCCGACTAACTTCGACAACCACTCATCAGTACGAGATACCAAAGGCATTAAAGACGGGCCTTTGGATCCGTCAGTGGCGCAGCCCACTCCAATACTCTCAATCAAAGTTAACCCATCACTTGAGTCCAAAAGAACCAATACACAGAAATGTTATGGAGAGCCAATACATAGAAAGGCCTCAAAACGACACCAAGATGATATAAACGGCTAACTTCAAGATCAAGCGGGTGGTGGGGTCCATTTGCAAGATTTTAATCCACCAGGATTGTGTTCATTCAAGTCCGATTACTCGGTCATGACGGATGGGCGTAAACTATGTCACTTATATGGCACAAGGGGGTTGTAACCTTAATTTTACAAATAACCATAACATCTTCATAACATTATAAATATGGCATAATTCTCATCATAACCAAATTATTCATTATTACTAACATGTTAAGCCTAGGTTATCAAGGAAAAACAAGCTCAAAGTCAAGGTTGGTCACAAATATAGCAAGAATAATATCTGGTTTGCTATGTTGAAATATTTGGACTCAAATACCACATGCTATAAAGTACTTCAAAGGTAAGTATAATCTACCCAAAATAAACCTCTAGCTCCAGATTAGGTTCAATTGATGATCAAAGGTGCATGACTTGCCTTCAGACTCGGCGTAGTCGTACCAATCTTGTCCACCTACGGCTGCAACGGTGTGGGCGTCCGCGGCGAACTCCGGTCGAACTCCTTCGGCTCCTTTTGGATCGGCAGCGACATAATCTATCAGTACACAAATAAATAAAAAAACTAAGCGAATAACTCCAAATAAATTCCAAAACGGCGAAAGAACCCAGAAAAAGCGGAAGGGAGTGAAATTAGGGTTTGCGCAAATATTTGGGAATTTTTCGGATTTTTGGGGAGGACGAAACCTAGGGTTTGGAATTTTGGTCGTGACAACGGAGCTTCGGATTGCGGCGAAAGTGGTTCCATTGGATTCGGAATAATTCCAGGAGTCCGGAATAGGTCTCGGATTTTAAATTGGAGGTCAAATGGTCAAAGTACCAAATAGAATAGAGAAAGGGAAATTTCTGGAATTATTTTTCAATATAAAATTCAGGTTTTCTCTTCTTCTCAGAGGCCGGCCGGCGGGCAGCAGGCGCCGGCGGCAGAGGAGGTCGAAAACCTAGCTTCGGCCTTGCCGGCTCCGGTGACGGCGATACAGGCGTCGGGCGGCTTTGCTACTTTAGAAGAAAACGAAGAGGAGGCAGAGGCGAAACTTTTCTGTGTTGGTGTCGATCGGCGGGGAGGCTTGGTGGATGAGATAAAGAGGAGGATGGTTCTCACGGCAATGGTGGTGATGCTGTACAGAGGCCTGCTCGAGGAGATGAACTGAACTTTGAAGTTATCTCTGTAGGGGAGTGGTTAGCTTCCTGTGTTTGTCTATGTATGCATGAGAGACACGCATGCATTGCAGACTGCTGCGTGGTTTTCCTCTGGAGAGTACGATGGCAAAGCTGTATTGGATTGGAAGGATAAGTATCTACGTACTGTATTCATACGGTTTATGGGAAAGCAGTAAAAATCGGTGGGGGAGATTGCGCCAGGCTGAGATGGGCTAGAAGAAGGAAAAGAAATAAAGAGGGGAAAAAGAGAATAGGTCGGGCCGGAAACGGGTCGACAACGAGGAGGAAAATTGACGGCCCGACGACAACGCAGACACGTCGGTGAAGGTGATGAAAGGAATTTTGCACTTTCGTAAGAGGGGCAAACGAAAGGGGAGTAAATAAAACTCAAAAGAAACTCCAACAACTTTTAAAATAGAACAAAACGGAAAACTCGACGCGACTGTTTTCGAAATCCACAAGAAAAGAAAAACGGTTTTAAAAAGTTGTGAATTTTAGGGATGTTACAGCAAGTCCTATCAAAAGTGGGTGTAGGGCGTGCAGTTAGTTTGACCTTCTGCAGCTAACAAGGTAGACAGGGTGTAGGGCGTGCAGTTAGTTTGACCTTCTGCAACTAACAAGGTAAACAAAGTAGACGTTAGATCCCAACACTCATCGGCCTATCGGCTGAAGTCGTGTTGTGAGCCGATATCAGATCCAGATTGATCGGTTACAATTGTCAAGATAAGTAATAATAAAAAGAGATTGCTATCGGCCGAAACGTAGTAAAATATAACCGTTAATGACCTTTTCCCTGTTAGAAACACTCTTTACAGATCGAACCCAACCGAGACAGTATAAGATTGAGGCTAACAAAGATAGATCACTCTCGATTATATATATATATGCTTTGAATATTAGCCGATACGATCAATTATGACGAAAAGGTAAACATATAACTCATCGGCTGAAACTCTGATGAAACCTTGAACAAGATCTATTGACCTCAAAGAAATTACTTCAACTTATCCCAAACCTAGTAGATCAGACCAAATTGAGACAGTATAGGTTATGAGATAAGCCTGGTAAACCTAGATAAGCCGATAGGTTTCACCCGAGATGGTACATATATCGTAGCAATTTGGCACAACAAATATACTTAAAAAGACGTCAACTTTATTAGAATATCAGACCTAACCGAGAAAGTCCTAACTTTTTTTTGACAAATTACAGCAGGAGAGCCTCCTACTGTTGTATATATATTACTAATAATAATTACAAAGGTTTACAAATATTTACAAAGAGGAAATTACAAGTTATCAGAAAGTCCTTACTAGATTGACGCGATTAGAAGCAACTAAGCAGGTTTTGATAATAGACGATATATATGATACGCGACACAAGTACAAACCGATTTGTATATCAGGGAAACCGAGAAAGTACTAATCCACACATACAAGCGAAGTTTGACGGAGATCGAAGCCGATGCAGCCCAAGCTCGAAACAGGAACTCATCGATGAAACTAGGGTGGTGATGCACCGAAAGTGTATTGTATTGGATTGTGTCCTTGATTACATAGATCCGGGTCTGTATTTATACCCTGGGACATTACATGAATTCTAAGCTAAAACTACTTCAAGTCGAACACGGTTTGACAGGTTACTGCAGATACAAAAGGAAACTAACAAAACTGGTCGAACTAGACATAACTGGCTTGGTATACTAGTTAAAGAATACTTAATAATTAGGGCAACTTGCGGCCTGCTGTAGCTGATGCGGATTCTGAGTCAAAGTCGACGCTCTTCTTTGTGTCCAATGCGGACTCATCATGCAATCTTGATTTGACGGCGTCAATTTCTCCGGTTGACTTGGTCTTGATTATCGGCCCTACCAAATTTTTCCATTAACACATTGTGGGGCACCATATTTATTATACTTACTAACACTCACACGCGCACGTCACTACGATATCTGTTAGGTGGGATCCATACATACATAATAGCCACCATAACCTCATGCATACATGACGGCGATCAAGAGTGATTTGGTAAAATAAATACAACACTGGGGGTGGAACAAAGAAGATAGACAACAAGATAGCTTGCTAGTCCACACGAGGCATGCCCATCAAACCACATGAAGGCGGCGACCAAACATGATACACGTCCCATGGGTCTTGATACCAAGCGCTATTCCGCAACTATCTCAATTGTTTCAAACACATACTCATGCATAGCTAGTCCCCAGGAATGCGACTAGCCATACAATTTCATCAAAGTAATGACATCAAAAATAAAGTGGTTCTAAGCATAAGCATAGGTAGTTTTAATAAGTCTATGATAATACGTTGGATCCCAAGCCAAATTACTGAAAGGTCCAGCGGTAAGTGTGTCTACCCATTCCACAGGCAAACCGACTAGGGTAGTCCCCAGTGAGAACTAGCTTCCTAGAAACCAGCATCACAAGCTGTGAAAAAACTCTTCATGCAAGCATTCATCACCTGCAGCAGGGTCTAAAAACAAAACACAAAAATAAAACAAGACTCAGTATATTAAACAAGTTAATGTACTGGCAAGGGGGAAACAACCCTAACATACATGCTAGCTTATTTAGTGGAAGGCTATATAGTGGTTCATTTGCATAAATGCCAATTTTTGTTCATAATAGTTCACAACGGAAATTTGTAATGCATTTTAAACAAGTACAAGTAAGCAAGGTAAAATAATCATGAATCAACAACCATTCGCTACCCCCTCAAGGTAGCAACTTACCATCCATCATCATCATGACCACAAGTTCATAAATGAAGTAAATAGCCCATACCATAATCCAAATTTCACAAACTCACTATGTTGCTCTTGACCGTGAGCACGACTAATCGATTAGTTTTGGCTCTGCAGAGTTTGTACAGTTGATGTGATAGAACCCCGAAGGCTACACTCTAGGTGTTTCGGTACCCATCGGCACCACCCACACTCTACACATTGAGTGTGGCCTAGAGGTCACAACTTAGCCTTTACAATGTCTATTGCCTAATCCTTGCATGAGCACGGTGAGTGGGAGTCCACACAACTTACGGACATAGGCCTAGAACTTAACGGCGTTAGGAGAGGTGGCCAACCGACCCTAACGCTGTGTAGGATGATACAGTTCTTCCCCACGAGGCACAACACCATTGTACATGAGGCGAAACAGTATAGTTGTTTTCCCCACGAGAAGCAGTACAGTTGTCCGAGTCTAAATCATTTACATGTATAGGGGAGATGGAACTATACAGTTGTCTCCACATGTGGGACAGTTCAGTTGCCCATATAAGGTCCACACATAGTCCTGCAGTACAGTTGTCGGCACAATAAACATGGTTACTACTACGGCCTCCCAATGCAAGGACAAACAATAGAGCAACTTAATCAGCTAAGGCCATCTCATACTAGCACATGTGGTTGTATGGTATACAATAGTTTGTGACATAGAGTTTGGTCCTTATTCAACTCAGGTAAACACTCCCCCTATCGGCACGCAACTACCACCATATGCGTACCACTTGCCGCCCAAGTCTAAAATCAAGTTTGGTGTCATTTTAGTTCACAAGTAATCAGCGGACACTCCATCGTCCACAAGTTTAAAATCACCCATTTTCACAAGTAACGAATGTCCAAAAAGAGTAATAGTGTTTTTTGGAACATGGCAAAGCATATAGCGGCATATTAAGTAAATAGTTAACCATTTGAGCACAATAAAAGTACTCTAAACCAATCTAGAGTTACAAATAGGGAGGAATCAAGTTTTCAAGGTGGGTAATGCAGCAAGTAGGTAATATCAACCATTATCCCATTTTATATAATTTTAATAACATAACTAGCTATCACATGCAATTTTGCAACATAAACATTTTGCCCATTTCAATCATAGGTTTAAAAGTGTTCAAAGGGTGGGGCAAACTTGCCTTGCTCAGCAAAGTCTTCACACTGGTCAGCAACAAAGTCACTATTCTCCTCGTCAACAATATTGCCCTCTAAACAATTTAACGCATACACGAATAAATACTAGAAAGACATAAAAATCAAAATGCATGGAAATGCATGAAATTTATGCAGTGGGTTGGTTCTGATTTTAGAAGAACTTTGGTGAAGGAATTTCTATTTTATCATCTTTTATCTGTGAGTTATTGATTTTATAAGTTTGCATATATAAATTAAGCTATTAAATTGTAAGTGACATTTTATATAGAAAAGTGGGCATGTTTTATTTTACCATGTTACAGAGAATAATTTTATAAGGTCAACAAAAGTGGTTTCACAATTTTTGGAGCAAGGACGAATTTTCTACAGATTTTACAAGCTCTAGTCATATTTTACACTATTTAATAACTACTCCAATTTTAGAGATAATTCCTGCACATAAAGTTTCAAGTTTTAGTTCACAGTAAAATAGTCCACAATTTTATGAATCCAAAAAAATTAGTTTGACATTATTTGGAGTTAAAATGAATTTTTAGGCTTGGGGATGCGGTGGGTTTCAGGCTTGGGGACCAAAAGGCGAAACTTGCAGAAGGGTGAGGCGGATCTAAGGGTGGTGGTGTGGTGGACAGTGGTCGCCGGAATCATCGCCAGCGGTGCTGCTGGTGGTGGTGGCTCTCGGTATACAGGTGCATGTGCGTTTTGGTGCTTGCATGGGGCGAAGTGTTGCATGCATGTGCTACTACGGGCTCCTAGGAAGCTTACCAAGGTGGGACTAGGGCCTGTTGAGGTCGGGATGGCGCTGGCGACGGTGGAGATGGTCCGGCGGCGGCGGAAAGCGTCGGTTCAACGGCGACAGCTCGTTGCTTGGCTCTACCTTCAACAGCGAGGCTCCGAGGGGGTCAACGAGGTCCTAGAGATGGTCCATGCTCAAGGTATTGGCTAGGAACTCACCGGAGTAGCTAGGAACATTGACGGCGGCGGCGGACGGCTTGAAAGAGGGAACGATGGTGACAACTCGATTGGGGGCGTGACCTATAGAAGCAAGGTTCACGGGCGGTTAAGGAGGACCTGTGGATGGTACATGCGCAAGGAAAGGGGCGGTGGCTAACTAGAGAAGATGGAAATCGACATTGATGGCCAAGCGTTGGCGAGGAGGACGGCGGTGGCGTTCTCGCGACTCGGGGCACCGCAGCCCGATTCCTCCTAGCCAAACCTCTAGGAGCGAGAGATAACAACTCTAGCAAAGCAGCTCAGGATGTCATGGCCCATGGCGTTGGGAACGGCAAACCCTAGCCGGCGGCGATGCGGGTGGCCGGCGGCGAAGACGACGATGGTCCTAGGTGCTTGGCCGAGTGGATTTGCGACAAAAATGGCACCATTGAGCTCGGCGTGGGGAGTAGAGCACGTTCTAGGGATTGATAGAGGGAGATGCTCACCAGGGAAGGATGGCGATGGCGGCAAACTTGCCGGAGCCGAGAAAGAAGGCACTGTGCTTGGCTATCCAGCGGGCAATTGCTCTGGTTCTTGATGGCAATGCAGAGAGGGAGTGAAGAAGGGCTGGTGGGGTGGTTGGGAGCTTAAATGGATGAAGTCAACACGGGCATGGCACGGTGGCGCGTTCCAGAGCTGCTGGCAGAATTTGCAAGCGAGGTGGTGATGGTTCTCTGTGAGCTGAGGGTCGTGGACTGTGTTCCAGGTCGTGTTGCATGGCTTAGAGCAGGTGGGGCCCACTTGTCATTGAGAGAATTCATGAAACTAGCTTGCAGGCTAAGGCATTGACTCTGTGTATGAAGGATCTTTGTCCAAAGATTTTCCTAGGCTAGGGCTGCAGTAAAAATGTGTTTCTTACTCCTGTGTCTCGTGTGAGACAAGGAGAGCCATTGTACTGAAGTGGATTTGTCACTAGGTCCAGTGTTAAGCCTTGATGATCTCCCAAAGTGGTGACCAGGCAGTTAATTGCAGCTGTTAGCAGTGTGGTTAGTGGCTGATTCAAAGTTTGGGGTGAGGGAGGAAATGGTTATATGGTGATCCAAGGTCAGAAACTTCCAAGGATGTTAGAGGGATGTTAGTACTACACTTTGGCTGAAACACAACTTCAAAAAGGGTTTTTCAAATAATTTTGGCAGAGGTGGAAAGTTTGAATTACAGAAACTGTTTTTCAGGATTTTTGGATGTTTAAAGTAGATCATCAACCTAGAAAAACTTTCTTAAAAGTTCTGAAATTTTTTGGGGTGACTACTGGTACTTCAAAGTAGTTTTGAGAATTTTTGTGGAATTTTTGGGTGAGTAGTTTGTCTCTATAAATTATTTTGTGACTTGAAGGCTATATGATATGCATAAAAGGATATGCTAGAAAAAAAACATTTAAAATCACTCAACAAGCACATGATGCATTATTTTCATTTGTCTTCACATTCATTTAAATATTCATTTTTTCTGGTATGTTACACATATGCCCCCCAGTTTCGGAGTATATGGACATATGCTGTGAAATTCTTGTTCGGCCCACTCAAATCTGGCCCATCAATGGCCTGATCTGTTTTCCTAGTCTTTTAGGTGAATCCTAATAACCCCTTGCGTCTCGCTCTCATTATCACGCCGTCACATTTGTCTTCATCCCCATCTTTGGACCTCTTTCTCTTTCTTTCCCAAAGACAAACTCCAGGTGTTCAGACTCTCTTCGCCGATTTCAAGCAAATCAGCGATGACCACTTTAACTGTAGTTCCTGAGGTATTCTTCTTGCATCTTCTTGCCTGTGTATACACATCTTCAGATCTTTTTCCTGTTTGATCAGCCATATTGGAAGTCGTGGCAAACCTCCAGGTGGCGCTTGAGTTCATCCATGGCGATGAGCCGATGACTAGCCATTCTGGGCAGTGATTGCCGATGCATCGGTTGCTAGCTGATGCCAATTGATTGTGACCATTGATTAGTTCTAGTTTTGTTTCAATTTTATATGATCGATTAGCTTCTGTTGCTAGCTGGATATGCATTGTTAGGATGGACAGTTACTCGAACAGAAAATACAAGTCACTGTAAGCAATCAAATAATTGAAATAGCCAAGATAGTGAGAATTTGGTTGTGACTTGTGAGAATGAACATGTTTACAAGGAATCTTGCCCTCATGTATGCTTGATTTACCATGATGTGTTAAAAGGCCAGGGGCATGTTGGCAGTGAAGATGGTTCTTGTATACACCAGCTTCCCTTGTCTGCAACTATTAACTCGTGTTCATGACATGGAATGCATTAAGTTGGCTCTGTTACAATGGTGGGCAACATCAAGATTCAGCAGTTGCAGAAGCAGGATGAGCAAAAGATAGGAACACGATTCAGAAGCGCCTGAGGATGGAAGTCCTGAACATTTTGGCCATGACACCTTCAAGTCAGTTTAATGCAGAATGTTACTCTGTATATTTGAATGAAACACGTATCTCTTGCAGAAAAAAATATATTTTTAGTTGTGTTATTAAACATATGTTTCCTGAAATTGTATTACACAGGTGAAACTCATTTTCAAGGCGCGGCTGGGGAGAACTTAATCATCCAATGCACTTCCAGCGCAGGCCTGTTTCTTTCCTTGTCCATCCGCATAGCTAATGGGATTTACTGAGGAAGGCATGCCGTGCTTTCAAGTTGCCTTCATTTTGTCAACTTAACGAAGACATATTTTATTCCTCCAAGAGGAGCTTCCATGATTCCATCGTATAAATATTTTTGGTCACAACAACTGAAGTAGAGTAGAGCATAGAGTAAACTGTGGAATTAAATTTTGAAGATGCTGTATTCTCTCCCTTCCGTCTGACAGCCAGAAGCAAGAACACTTTTGTTTACTCACTGAGGTCTTTGTGTAGTCAGGCTTTCCACTGGAATTCGTAGTTTGAATGATTCTTTAAGACGGAATTTGTAATCCTTTTTGAAATGTGCATCTCAGGTAATTGTGTAATCAGGTTGTGGATCTGAAAATATGACGCGAGACAGAGACAGCTTTCTTCAGCGGTGGCCGGCAGCCATTGTCAATGACGCGCTCACTGAAGGCAGAGGCAGAAGCTTTGTTGAGAGTTGGAAGAAAATTAGACGAAAAGCCCTCGGCCCAACCCTAATAATATGATAAGGCCCTTGGGCCCAGAAGAGAAGGCCATAATGGGCTCCAACTATTTTGCAAAAAAAAAAAGCAGCCTATTTAAGATAGAGAATGGGCCACATCAACTCAAATCTGTTCCCCTTCCTCCCCCAAAACGTCTGCCTGGGCTTGGTGGCTCCCGCGCAGAGTACGGTCACAAATGCCATCAAAAGCTGGCTTTGGGCAAAAGGTGGGTTTGGGCAAAAAGAAGAAGCGAAATGTTTTTTTGGTAATAGCAGAGGTGGGTAATTTTTTTCCTCCAAAGCAGATATAAGCAGGGTGTAAAGGTGCTTTTGATTTGTACTACACCAAAATCTAGCTTTGGGAAAAAGCAGTTGTGACTTTTTGGCCCTTTGATTGGCTTTTGGCTTTTCCAAAAGCAAAAGCAGGATAAAAAGCCCAACCAAACACACCAACTAGTTAATTTTCCAGTGGCGGTGATGCTGCAGCGCGGATAGCCTCTGCGTTCCCCATGTCGCAAATTCATGGATTTGGCGGTGATTGCGACACATCCTCACACTATGAGTCTAGACAGAATATGTTTAATTTATTATGATGTGTCATATCCACCCCAAACGTTCATATTAAGAGTTTTTATCGTCCAAAAATTGTACCTTTGAGATAAAAAAAATCTAGTCATCCATCCATGATGTCATCCTGAAATAAACGGTTGGATTATATTTTGGTGTCTCTTGCGTATTTTATACTTTTAGGTATAATTCGTTAGCCATAACGAACCACCGGAGCAAGCTAGCATCCTCTTATATTTATGTTTACGGACAGAGGGAGTGGTGAGCAGCAAAAACGAGAATGTGGTGTGGCACGGCAAGCTGGTCGCGGAAGATGTTGACAAGTTCATCTTCAAGATCATCCAAGCGGCAGCAATGGCTCGGCAGAAAAGGAAGGATTGCGACCGGCTCGCGCGCCACGTGCTCATGATCGCCGAGCTGCTGCCATACCTGCAGCATGAGGAGTTGATGGAACGGCCAGAGGTCTGGAAGCCACTGTGGGCGATCAACGACACGCTCCGGGAGGCGCAAGGGCTCGTGACTTCTTGCAAAGGAAGGGAGAGGAGCGCCATGGTAAGATGGCTGACTGATAGTAACAGCTCCATCAGCGAAATTCAGAGCAGGTTCCGAGATATTGAGAGCAAGATCATCAAGGAATACCTCCTCGTCTTCCCCTTCCTCAGCCACATTGACATCACTCGCCGCATCAATCGAATCTACCTAATGTTGATTCAAACTGACAGGATGAAAGTGCAATCTCTACCTGCAAGCTCCCAGTCCAATCCGCTGCAGGTAGAACCTTTAATTTTGGGCTTCTTTACGGTACCCAATACTAGTGTATACTAGTCAATTGTACTAGTGAATGAACGATCGAGATTAAATTATACTAGTCATAGTAGTATACACCTGTAGTACACAATAGTATAGAGTATTTATATATAGAAAGGACAGTCCTAACTGTGTGATCTCATTGTGCAAGAAGCTAAATATCGTGAATTTAAAATTTAAAGTCGATTGTATGGTGGATAATTTCTTAAGTTAATAGATCAATTACTACAATAATCATACAAATTAACGGATATACTTTATCCATACTACTCCCACGACTAGTACTGAGTACCGTAAGAAACTCCTTAATTTTACCAACCTCTCCTCAAGATTCCTCTTTTTCTTTCATTTTTCTCTCAAAAAAGGGTACTCACGAATTATGATTTTTCTTCTCTGTTCTTGCGTGATCAGTCCCAGGAAGTATCTGAAGATGTGTTGCTGTCCCATGGAGGAGAAGGTGAAGAGTTCACCTTGGCTGAGCTCATGGCGGTGACCAAGAACTTGGCCCGTCACAGCATGCACGGTAGAGTGTACAAGGGCTGGCTTCCCGACAGGCGGGTGTTGGCCATCAAGAAATTCCGAAACGGCCACGCGAAGGAATTTCTAACGGAGCTGAACATCCTCTCCACCCTCCACCATGAGCATGGTAGAGAATAAGGAACAGGTATTGTTGTTATGGAAGAGGAAGATGGGGATGATGAGCATGATCGTCTACGAATACACGAAGAAAGGCTCACTCAAGGGCCACTTGCATGGCCCACCGTCATCGGCTTCGTCTCCAGTAACGATGTCATGGAAGACACGCATCGAGATACTGGTCGGCGTGTCACGGGCCATAGAGTACCTGCACTCCTCTCAGCCGCCGGTGATCCACCGCAACATCAAGCCGTGCAACATCCTGCTTGACTCCAACTGGGCACTACACTTGTCGGGCTTTGACTTGGCGGTCAGATACTATGGCGAGGCGATGCATTTTACTGACCAAGTCAATATTAAAGCTATGGCTTATGTTGACCCTGAAGATATGGTGTGGGTGGACCTAAAGATGGACGTGTATAGCTTTGGTGTCGTGATGCTAGAGGTACTTACAGGTAAGGGAGTACTCCATCGTCCATCGCAAGAGGAAAGGATGGTGCGCTTAGTAGACCTCACGCTGCCACTGATTGAGGCCGGCGAGATCGGAAGGTTCCTGGACCGGCGCCCGGCGGCACAGTCGACGCCGAGGCAGCTCAAAGCGGTGAACCTGGTGGCACGCACAGCGGTAGGCTGCGTGCAGGGTAATCGGGAGGACCGGCTGGCCATGTCGGACGTTGTGGCCAACCTCCAGGCGGCACTCGAGCTCGTCAGTTGCGATGGGTAGCACTGTCTGGGAGTGAGTGATCTATGCCAAAATGTTATAATCGATTTGTATCGAACTAATTACTGGATAGAGCCATAGAGGTTGTTTATATATGCTTTGCTGATGACCCTTGGTTGAAGGATGTGATACCGATATATTATTGTACTATACAAGATGAGAATCAATTGAGGTTGTGTTTTTATATTATTAGTGACATGCCCGTGCATTGCTTCGGAATGTATTCGTCAAGGAAACATTAATTTGTTTTCCTCAAAATAAATATTTTATTTATTGTAGTGAAGTAAGCAGACAAATAATCATTTGACATCCATACATAACTGCAATGCGAAAAGGGGAGATAAATACAAATGGATTTTTCAAAAGTACAGTAGAATTTCTTAATACTATAAAGGAAACATAGGAAGACCTCTAAGAAGTAAGAACATATTTATATACAATATTTTTTGTGTATATATGAACAGTACTGGTAGTTTTGTTCTTAGTTATAGAATATTTTCTCAAAATATTTGGAAGTGTGATTCTATAATACTTGTAGTACTTAATTTAGGAGAGGGGCAGCTACTATTAATTTAGAACTTCTTTTTGTAGTGAAAAAATTGACATACATAACCCTGACTCAAAATCCATCCTTGTTTGCTTCTTCTTGTTATGCATAGGGTGGAATCACTCAGTTGTCTGACATGAATTTTGGTCATATATTGATTTTAATTGGAGTGGTTTTGCAAATACACTTTGAATAAAATTTGGTGGTCTCATTTGTATTTGGAATATGGTTTGGATCATGGGATTTGTAAATATAGGTTTGGTTTTTGAATACAATTGGCTAGCCATTTGCACTTGGTTTTACATGTAGGTTTGCTTCTAATTTTGGCAATTAGTTTTGATGGACCGAAAGGTTGGTGGGGTGGTTTGTAAATAAACTTTGATGCTTACATGGAGCCAACTCTTTGTATAAGGTGTTGAATTTGGACTTCTAGTTTGTATTGATCTTTTGTAACTATATAGGTTTGGTCGTAAAAATTGAATTGGTCCTTATTTTTGTAATAATAATTTCCCTTTAGGAATATAATTTGTATGTATAGCTTTATATTTAATTTAACTAATTCCCTACACACAATTTGATTGATAAATTACTCAATTTAATTAAATGGCACTATTAAAAAGCAAATAAAATTCGAGAAGGCCGAATATGATGCAGTTTTGCAAATTTTTTTATGGGAGTGATTTTTGTGTTTCAAATTTTATTTCCCTAATTTTGAGGATGTTACACCACGTCAATGCCATGTAGGCGCGATAGCAGAGAAAACCGGACACAATACTGCCCTGGGATGAAATTTGCACCGGTTTTGAAAGATGAGGGACGCGTTGTATCATGTATTACGGTTCAGGGATGTTTTTTTAACTCGGCAACAACTAGAGGGACCTAAAATGAACTTTTTCCTATCCTCGAGACTGTGACAGGCTTAACTGGACGATAGATTGCCCGGCCTATCGGGCCCTTCATGATTGGATCAGAATGTGATAGGTTGGGCAGGCAGGATTCCAGTGGCTAGCTGAGTCCGCCAGTTTACGCGCCAAACGAGCCAATTTGGCCATTGGCGGGAAATCCAAAACACGCACCAAAAAGCTAGCCGCTGAGACGGTGCCATGCCATGCCATAGTGGAGTAGGACCCTTTATTAAAGGAGCTGCATCTTTCCCCCTTCTCTTCTCTCTCTCTCTCTCTCTCTCTTGTGTGTGTGTGTGTCAGAATTCCACCATCTTTCCCCCCTGTTTTTCTCTCTTTGTGTCATATATACACTTTATATCCTGTATTCACCCACCCAAAATCACCGCTCGTTCCTTTCTTAGCGAGCAATTAAAGGCAGCTCATTGGAGGCTTGAAATCACGCGCTTTGCGTGATCGAATTGAGGCGATCGAGTAAGGTCTTCCTCCGCTTCGATCTTCCCCAGCTGCATCCGTCCATGCATGTCGTCGTTCACGGCGATCTGATTATTCATTCATATGTATTCATCGGTACGCAGGCCGACCGGGGAGATGGAGCTGTTAGAGCTGGCGGCCAACGTAGCCCAATTGACCGGAGTGGACTTGTCAAGGCTGATCCGCATGGTCGTATGGATGGTGAAGACGGTCTGCCGGAACGGCGACGAATGCTGCCGACAGATTGAGGAACGTGCTGAGAGGCTCGCCGGCGAGCTGCGGAAGCTCCAGGAGTCGGAAATGGAAGATCAGCTGGAGGAGGAGTGGAAGTCGCTGGAGGGCAAGCCGAGCCTGCGCCGAGCGCACGAGCTCGTCGCGGCTTGCCAGCAGGGGAGCAACTACCTGCGCCGCTTCTGCTTGCGCAAAGACGATCTCGCCGACCAGCGAAAGGAACTGGATTACTACCTCCAGCAATTGCAGTTGTTCCAACGATACACGGTCACCAACGACGAACAAACGCATCTTCTGAATGGTACTAGACATCATGTTTTCAATCAGGTACGGTCATACAATCTTCCAGGAGATTTGCCTAGCTGGCCGCCCCCCAAGTTTTGCGCATTACGTCACTTTAAAGTTGCCAAGTATAATGCCGATTAGCTAGATATTAATTATTGTGAACCGTTATATATTAGCTCAAAGTGATATCATATACTCCCTCCGGATTTTTTTAATAGATGTTTCGGACAACACAAATGGCTTGCTTTTAGTTTTGTTTTGCTGTCTGAAACGTCATCCAAAGATGACCGGAGGGAGTATATGACAGACTGAGAGTGGAACGGAAGTGCGGAATTAATTGGCACGGATCATTCACATGCATAATCCACGTGGCAATTTTTGTATCGATCATTTAGACTTTGCAATTAATAAGCTAAATCTGCTGGATTAGTAGTTGAAAGAAGATGCGCAAACCTAATGTCCTAATGTCAATTTTATGGATGCATGACTCGTTTCAAAAACTGGGATCACGTGGTGATTCATGCGAACTTGTCAACTCTATTCCATATGCATGACATTAACATTATCAGCAAATTAAAAGCCAAATGATCTAAGTGACAGTTTTATATTTACTTCACCTACTAAATTGATTTTCAAGCAACATTCCAAGTGGCACTTAACTGCAAGCTTAGGAAGCTCTAGTTCAATTTCCTCAGAGGTTTAAACTTTGCTTGTTCAATATGTAGGATGGTTTTAGACCGGCAATGTTCTAGTAACATGAGATAGAGACAGAGACACATCGTCTAATTTGTTAGTATGCAGGACGGCGCACAACTGCCTGAAGAATTGCCTACCAGTCATTCAGACCGTAATGCCAGGTAACATTATTGTAATGTATTTACCTTTGCAATAATTGATATAGAGTTCGACCTTCGTCGCTAAATAAGTGCACTTCCAGAATTCAAATTTTATCCTAAAATAAATCCACTTTTAGAGTACTACTTTTCCCTCCAACCACATCTAACTCAAATTTCACCCCATCTTACTCTCAAATAGTGTTCAAAACGGTACGGAAAATTCCAGCCGTACCAGCTGCCGATTCCG
Source organism: Leersia perrieri (assembly GCA_000325765.3). Taxonomy (NCBI): domain Eukaryota; kingdom Viridiplantae; phylum Streptophyta; class Magnoliopsida; order Poales; family Poaceae; genus Leersia; species Leersia perrieri. The sequence goes on from CM002478.1 coordinate 19,547,004, forward strand.
TTTTCTCCTGACTGTTTCAGCCGGTAATGGAAGTTTGCAGTAATGGAGATAGAAAAGAGTGTACCGGAAACGGCAATGCTATTTTTTCAACTATTTTGTCGGAACTCCATATTGGTTGGAAATTTCTGAGAATTTTCGAAAAAATTTTGAAAGCCCAAAACACCCCCTAACCTCCACAGGTAGCCCCTCAGCAGATCAACCAATTAGCCCACCACACCACTATCTAACCGTAACCCCACTCCACTGTGATATATGATATATGGTAGACCTTTGGTAATATTGATTGCCGAACTTATTTTCAATTTATCATATTGTCGAGCTTTTATTGATAGTCTAATTTAGTCCGTGATCTACACTTATATGCTCAATAAATTATGTCAATTAATCTTGAATGACACAATGCGACTATAAAGCGGATGCATTAATGCATAAGTATAGCCAGATATATGATGTTATAGTTCGTCTGACACGAATTTTGGTTTCCGACCGATATCGATATATTTCCGTTTTGATGGTCTTGTTTCCGAAATTCCAATAGTATTGATATCGTTATTGTTTCTGCCTCTACTGTTCCATTTCCATTTCCAACAAAAAAAATGGAAATAAAAATGGGAGAGATAGTTTTCGACCGTTTCCGACAGTTTTTATCCATACTCTCAACCACCCTCCAACCCCTAATTTAACGAGAGACATTTAGGTCATTTCTAGCTATCCCAAATTTATTTGTTGATGGCTAGAATTGCACATAAAACGGGGGCGGAGTAGGGATGAGAATGGAACGGATATGGACGGATAATGCTTGTGCGATATTTATTTTTATATTTTTAGTCGGATACGAAAACAAATACGAATAGTCCGATATGGAAAAAATAGAATTACTTTGAATACGAGTAAGGATCGAATAAGATTGGACATGGATAAAAAACTAATATTTATCGGAACATGGACCACTTAAATTGCTCGTAGAGATAAATAATTCCCATGTAATTAACTAGTTTTATAAAAATAGTTAAATCATGGAATAAATGTTGTCAATTGAGTTCAACACATACGACATAACTAGTGTAAATACATGCTAAAGTTGACAGTGATATAAATACATCTTTAATTTTAATATCCATTTGCAAATTAAAATAATATTGACAACATGCACTAGTATATAGGCTAAATAACCATTAAAAAATTAGAAAAATTATTCGTATTCGTAGCTGTGTCCAGACTATCCGAAGATTATCCACTTCAGATGGTATCAATAAACATTTTCCTCCAAAGCAAACAATAAACTATCTGCTCCGTTTTCAACCGTTGGATGGAGGGAGAAGCATCTGTCTATCTTTGTGCACATTTTTTTAAGAGAAAATTTCACTCTGGGCTATCTTTTTTTTTTACGTATTTCAATTTGAATCAGGTCTAACTTAAAGTCTTCACTTAACACCACATAGTTCTCCATTTGATTGCATTTTGGACAAGGTCTACTATTTGGCTCGGGCCATCGATCCACGAGCAAGCACTGGCTAGCCTAGCCATCTTCTCTGTCATTGGTTGCCTTCGCCGCTGAGGATATCTACGGTCCAGCCATCGATCGCTGCAGTGACGACTTGCTCCCGGAGATGTTCTTTTCTCCCTAATGCAGTACGTCGCGCTTGGCTGTGATGCACATAGCTCACTCACACCTGCGCGCCTCCGGCTGATAGGAGTGACACACATTGCCTCTAACATCTCTACTTTCCTCTTCCTCCAATAGCAGCCCCATCACACAATTGCGTGAGATCGGGTACAGCATAGGACAAAGGCGGTGGAGGTTGAGCTCGAGCTCAAGCACAAGGTAGGGAACTGCTCAATGGCAGTATCAAGCTCGAGCGTTGGGATAGGAGCCTGCCTGCCTGCTCAGGCTCAGCAGTGCAAGCACATGCCCAACACCAACAAGTTCGAGCTCGAGCTAACGGACAAGGGACCTGCAAACATGGGAGCATGGTCGCGGCGGGGATCCATCGCGAGCTTTAAGCCACGAACACGGCGGGAGCAGTGGTAAGCTCAAGCTCCATTGCGGTGGAGGAGATGAGTTGGTTGGCGCAAGCAGCTTGCCAGTGGGAGCGACGACAAGCTCGCCGGAGGGGAGGGGGAGGAACAAGGAGAGTGGGAGATGCGAGGAGATCGCCAAACACATGGGGGGTTGAGGAGGAAGAAGACGCATGCGGCTGACTTGTGGGCCACTAGTCCAAAGTGTTCGATTTGGTAACAAAATCTTGTCTAAACTGTAAACCTTTGCTAGTGGCTAGTACAATGTGAAACATAGGTACACAAACACATGGCCTAAAATACAATTCACTCTTTTTTAAAAGTGTGATAAAATAGTACACGGGTCATTTCTTCGACCTAAACTCTATTTTTCTTGAACAACCATAAGAATCTATAATATGATGTCATCAATTTCTTAAACTTGAACATTTACCCGCGCTGTCGTTCGCTCCACCGTTCCTTGTGTGTCGTCTCAGTTCAACACATCGATCACGCGTTTGGTTTTTCATATTTTTCCATCATTGGTGCATTACTGGCTACTGGCCTGGACTGGTGGTTTGGTTCCTATGGATCTTTTGGCTTCTTTGGTTTGTTGTTTTTTTAAATGATCCGCACAAGAAAGTAAGAAAGTATGGATTTTATATATTGATATAGAAGAAGAAAAATACGGAACCATAGCCTTGGAAGACTATAGCTAGAAAAAAAATACCACCACACCACACGTTTACATCCTGGTCCCTAGCAAAGCCCAAAATAGGAAAAAAGACATCCGTAAGGTAATGAGACTTCCAGACGACGCCTCAAACAAGAAAATGACGCAGATTGCGTCGTCGTCGCCTGTCCTAGAAAGCCAGAACAAGGTTTTTATCCGAAATTACCATTAGGGAAAGACGAAAAAACACATCAACGTCCCAAGAGGAGAGCGGCACCCACAGGCGTCGCCGTTAACAGCCCAAAGGTAGGGCTTTCACCTGTACGCCATCCTTCTATGTCAAAGGCGCCTGTCAGGGTTGCTAACCACCAATGCCGAAGCCTTCAATGCGTAACCACTGCTTTGACGCCCTGGCCGCCGACTGACCATCAAGAGGGAGCTGGATATCATGCCTGCAGTGCCACTTCACAGCGCTGTCGTCGACTCCACCCCGACATGGCGGCCCGGGCCATCCTCGGGATGCCAGGCCGCATCGTCGTCGCCTTGCCGCCTTTCGTGCCACGCCGATGGCTCTAAAACAGCAGCACCCTTGTTGTTGCAGTGGACATCACCATGTCCACCAACATCGGCGAGACCGGCCTATGAGCCCGCACGTCGACTCCACCATAGGATGCCGCCAGCAGGACCAGATCCCAAAGACAACGAAAGTGGTCTGCAAACGACGTCAGGCCTCTCCGTGCCGCTGTCTCCGCCAGGGCCCCTCGCCACTTGGCCTCCGCACCACACCTCTACGGGCCATCTCGCCATGTCCGCTCTGGTTACAGAACTTTGTTTCCTATATTTGGTAGGCCAGCAGCTGCCCAAATCAAAAGCGCCTTGGCCTTGCAACATCCTACCGCCGCGTAGCGCCAAAATTCCTCGGATCCGGCAGAGGGGAGGCGGATCTGCCAAGGTCATCTGCCTCGGCGGCATGGCACGGAAGGCCGCCCCGCAGCCACCTACAGACGACGACAGAAACGCAGATGACCTCCCATCATACACATCGTCGTCGTCGCCGTGGCGTGTCACTACCGGTTGTCATCGAGTCCCGCTGCTGGCCACCACGGCGCACCGAAATCGGCAGCCGCCGAGCACCGCCGGCGTTCCGCAGAGAACCGTCCTCACCACCACTGGCGCCATCGGCAAGTCTGACATGGCCATCTGTCGCCGCCCCCGCCCCCGCACGAGATCTGCCACCATAGATCACCGACGCCCAAGTGCGCACCCGGCCAGATCCGCCGTGGGAGAGCTCGCCGCGTCGTGCCGCTGACCCGCCATAGCCCTGTCGCTCTGCAATGGCTGCCGCTCGTTGCCGTTCCCCTGCCGACCATCAACTCGTGCCACCCGCCGCAGCCTAACTGCTTCTGCAGTGGATCCGGACCCGGGGGCGCCAGATCCTGGTATGGTCCGGATCTGGCCGGAGCACCGCCGTCCGCTATCACGCCTCCGGCCATCCGCGCGCACCATCCGCCACCGTGCCTCCGGCCGCCTGCGCGCGTATCCGCTAGCCGATGGCCTGATCCGGCCGTTGGGGGGCCCGGATTTGGCCAAAGTGCCTTCGGCCATCCCCACGTCGCTGTCAGCTTGTCGTGGTGGTGCCCCAGCCGCCGCGACGAAGAGGAAAACAGCCCCGCCGCCGCCATCATGGTCAATCGGCTTTGCCGACGGCTGCTCAGGCGGCGGCGAGGCGGGAGGAATGGTGGGAGGGTGCAGCGGCGGTCTCCCGGCTGGTTGCTGCTCGTGTCACCCAAGGCAGGGTGACGTGGGGCCTGTAAACTTTCTGATGTGTTATTGGCGACGCGGGCTGCCCTTTCACATATTTGTTGTAAATTTTATTATAGTAACGATGGCTATATTTTATGACGGAAAGAGTAGAATATTAATTCCAACATGCTCAATAGTATTAGGAGTGCCCTTAAGAGCAAGTATAGTAGCAGACTATAATCTAGCTATAAGCACATGTGAAGAGACACTAGAAAAAAAATAGTGCCGGCTCTTATGTAGGAGGCAGCTCTGTATTGCTTCAAGATAGATACATTAAACTAATACATAGCAAGAGAAAGAGAAGAAAAAAATAGACACAATCTTATAGCTAATCTATTATATGTTAACTCTAATAGTATCTTTAGATGGGATTAAAGCTACTAGTTAGCCTTACAATTAAACTTCTCTTACCGTCTTGGTCAACCAGCCTACGGGCCTATCTCTATGTCATTTAGGGCTTGCTCTGGCATATGCTCTGTATTTGTTACTAGCTAAATGACACAGGTGCGTTGCAACGGATGTCTCGAGAGAGACACAAAAGGCAAAATTTTAAAACTATATCTAGCACAGTTAGTCGATTAGGCATATAATGTCATATCTGATGCTTTTAGTGTTGGAATTATTATCAGCAATATATTCTCGTTTTGCAAAAATATAGTCTTTTTAAAAGAACATAGGATTTTTATCGAGATGTTTGTCTCGAATTTTAACATGTAATTCATACTCTCTCTTGACTTTTTTTGTTTGACGTGCTCATTTGAATCAAGTACAGTGCTAAACATCATCCTTCAGGAATAAGGAAAACACTTATCAATAATTTTGGCATAGTCAATGCATATCAACACATGCACCAACAATGATAGATAGACAGCTTGCATGTTTTAGGAATAAGGGCCCACATGTCAATGGGATGGTGGTGATGACACATTCGTTGCCACCACCCACCATCATTGGAGTCTTTTTAAGTTGTAAAGATTTTTTCATCCCTTGTTTGTTATATGTCCTATGTAGCCTTTTAGGTGCTTTCCCATGTTTGTCCCCATTGTCAGTTAAATATGATCCTCTGTACTACTGTATTACAGTACGTATGAGCCCCACGAGCCCAAAGGCCCACATGTCAGTGACTCCTACTACATATGCAGTACTGCAGAGTAGTTGTGTCCGTCGTCAGTTGGTAATTGGATTTTGCCCTTGCTTCCTCCTTTGTTGTTTAACCCAACCTTTGTTTACCTTGTTCAGTCCCTTTCTGCCCATTTTTAATAGTCTTTGCTTACTCTGTTTTGGTTTGTTGACCACTGTCTAAAATTTGCTGCAATTTTCAATGCGACTCAGTTTTGCGTTGCACTGTTTCTCTCATCATACTTCACTGAATCATTCTATGATGCTGTCAACGTTGAATGATTTTCCTCATTCTGCCTTCAACGTCTATTTCCTTGCTTTGTCTTCATTACTACTCGTGAATCTCACTTTTCCCCTTTCCTGCCCCTGCTTTACCCCGAGTGTTTTTCCTTCCAGTTTTAATCTCTATCTTATTATTTCTTTGATCTTTCCAGACCCACAACAATGTACCTACCGCAGATTATGTTATTTTCACATATTACCAACCCTAATGGAATTAATCTTTATTCCTACCCATTTTCAGTGATGCCATGGCATACACGTTACTGAAAGATGTTACGCAGAACCGCCACGACTGGACTGTATTGGTTAGACTAGCTCGTTTATGGGAATACGCTGATTATGCAGATAAATCCAATGTATTACACTTGGATTTTGTTATGGTCGACAAAAAGGTAGTATGTCATGCTGTGCATTATTTCAGAATAGATGACTTCTCACTTACGCAATACATTACATAATGTGTACCCACCCTTTTTTTCTCCCAATTTTGTTCTAGGGCACAGCCATGGAAGGAACGGTACCCAAATATTTGCTACCACAGTTTTCCCCTCTTCTGAAGGAAGGCTCTGTTTATTACATAAGTAAATTTGAAGTTGCCGACGCCAAACAAAAGTACAGAGCTGTTGACGCCGTTCTAATGGCACGGCTAACAAAATTCAGTATAGTTGAGGAAGTCACACCACAGCCTCAAGATTTGCCTGTATATGTGTATACGGCAACGCCCTTTACCACTCTACCTGATCGCATTAGCAAAACTGAGTTATTAACAGGCAAGTCCGGTTACATCTAGGTTTGCTTACCAATATCCCCTCCCCCACCCCACCCCAATTTATTATATTCCAATCTGACCTGCTTATTACTTATTCTGTTAAATTCATACTACAGACATGGTTGGAGTACTAAAATCAGTATCTCGGGTTACTATGAAAAACACGAAGCATGGCCCAACTGCAAAAATAAATATTTCATTATTTGATGGCAGGTATGATATACACCCTTCTAATACTTCTCCTTGTTCTAATATCTACTACCGCCTCTTTCCTCGGGTACAATCATACTCTCTCTGTTCTAAAATATAAGTATTTTTAATTTTTTTTATCAAAGATTAAGTTTCAAGGGAAAAGTTTATTTCAATCACCTTAGCGGTCAAATTTTGAATTCTTCAGATTCCTGTTATAAGCATTTGGTTAGCTAAAAATATCTAGATTTCCGTGCATTGAAACTAGTGTCCTAGAAAATGCTTATATGCTTGTATTGTGGAATATATTTTGAACCTAGAAGTGCTTACATTTTAGAAAGAAGGGAGTATAAGTATTTTCGAGATTCGAAATCTGTCCTAAAATATAAGCACAGCTAAAGTACTACTCCCCATCAACCACCCCTTATTTAATTTTAGTTTTCATCTAATCTTACCCTAATCATGCTCCTACTCCTTAAACACACCTTATTTAACAAGGGATAATTATTTTTCCTCTATCCTTTTTTTTTGAAACCCTATTTTTCCTCTATCCTTAATAAGATTAGAAGTGTTTATATTTGGGGATAGAGAATACTTTTAAATTTCACCTTTCTATCACCGCTTATTTTATTAGGCCATTTTTATGCCTTCACTTCATTGCAGCCAACAAATTGCTGTCTGTCTTTGGGGTTCACATGCCAATGCTTTTCACGTCGATGGAACCCACCTCACATCTAATGAAGGCCCCACCACTATTTTATTTGTTGGAATGATAGTTACTACTACTCAATCAGGTTAGTAATGCTTGACTATGCTTTGTTTCCTAACCACGCTCATGCTTATATTTCAGTTTTACTATGTTTACGTCTATATTACTTTTTGCAGGCCGTCTAACACTCCAAAGTACATCTGCCACAAAATGGTACATAAATGTGTTAATTCCAGAGGTCCGCTCACTACGAGCAAGGTAATATTATCTTAATGTTCTGCACAGTTTATATATTGTTTTATCCTCAAAAAAAGTTTATATATTGTTTTATTTCTTCCATCTTTACTACTATATATTAATATAAACTTTATGCGCCAGCGTGGGTACACAGTCTCACCAGCTGCAATGGCAGGAAAATCCTGTTGGCAGACCTGATCCAATTGAAGCATCATTAACGGAATTAGTTCGTGTCATTCCAAATGACGCTATTGTTAGTTCTCACAACCTTCTACTTACCATGCGTATACTATAATTGGTTCTCAATATTTATAAATATTTATATTTATATTACATACTCCTATGGTACAGATAATTCCATCCCCATTAGGCCATTACAGTTCTCTCCCATTACTGTCTATTATTTTACTGCCACATAATTGTATCTAGTACCATTTTGTGATCTCATGCTTTCCTGTCACAGGGAACTTATTATAAAGTCGACATATTTATCAAAGACTTCGTGCCCAACAAACCCTGGTCGTACTTAGGCTGTTCATCATGCTCGAACAGAACATTTCGTGATGGTGATGGATACAAATGTCCTAGCTGTTCAGTGCGCAAAGCCGAACCAATGTGACAAATTAATTGTGTTCTATTACATTCTTTCACTACAGGACCATTCCTGACACTTCAGCTGCTACACTTAATATATTGTTTCCACATTTCCCTTATAGGTACATGATTACTGTCCAAGCCATTGACCGTGCATCGATAAATATGCCCGATGCACCTGTTGCCAATTTCATATTTTTCAATGAAATAGGCCAAAACCTTGTAGGTCGGCCTGCTGCATTATTTATACCGGATGCTGGAGGCCAGAGCACATACATCCCAACAGAGTTGAAGGATTTAATTGGAAGGAGATACACTGTCATTGCCAAAATTTCACCCAGTTCTATTCAAGATGAATATCTTACATTTTATGTTCGAGAAGCGGAAGAACACAATGCCAATCTTGCTATGTCAACTCATCCTTCAGTTGATGAAGCTTCCACATCAGTGACTAATGCCGCTGTATCAGCTCCTGCTGTGGGTGGTATTGGAGCAGCAACAACTATGACTCCAGCATTACTCCCTAATACTGAACTTGCTGGTCTTACACCTTCGACCTCTACACTCCCTGGCACGGAAGAGGTTCCAATTTAAATGGCTGTC
>CM002478.1:19558647-19570339 GCA_000325765.3 Leersia perrieri
TAATACAATTAACGTATCTTTATTGTTATTACACGATTTTTCCCCTATTGCTATTCTCGTTAACTACATAAACTACTTTAATGTTCACTTATACACACACATAAATTTATGTATTATTTTTTTCTTCCTATCGCAGCTAGAGTATAGGAGGGATCGGGTCACTGAAGAAGATCAACACAAAGCTATCCAAGAGGCATTAGCAGGCTTCCTTAACGACGAAGTATTAGATCCGAAAGGAGAGCACTACTACGATGGAAGACTGGAGCCTGCAAGTATTGATTGTAACATTGATCTCGATGATCCAAACTTCGATTAAGAGGAAAACATTCCATTGTATATGCGTATTATAAACCTAAAGTCTCATACGAAACATTTTGTATATACTAATATATTCTATATAGTTCCACAAGTATTCTATATCGGTGTATATTTAATTGCTCGACGTATATTAGTAACTAAAGACGTACATTACTACCGTACAATATATAAACCTACTACTAAATGAAAATAAATAGAATAAACAAATAAAATCAAATGAAAATCCAAACGTTAATCCCGGTTCGTATTACAAAACGGGATTAAAGGTCTGTTTCCACGGCCGGGGCTAGACAGGCTTTTAATATCGGTTCGTATTACGAACCGGGATTGAAAGTCGACCTTCAGTCCCGGTTATTTCAACCGGGATTGAAAGGTCTGAACTTTAATCCCGGGAGCGTAGTCCGGTTGGAAAACTGGGATAAAAGGGGTTTCCAAACCGGGATAGGCGCCCCGTTCTCTAGTTGTGGCACTTCCAATCGTTTTAAGGCCACACTCCATACCTGATCAGATCTAGAGTACTACTCATTATTGTAAATCGTGGGGATTATTCACGGTGTTGCTGCTCTGCTCTGCTTTTTATTCTGCCCGCAAGCGATACTCCCATTGTCCTCCTGGATGTCATCATCGCCGCCATCGTCGTTGACAGAACCCACGGCTCCTTCTCTTCTACCAGCACCAAAAACGAAGTCCACATGTACTCCCTTGTTTCCATCCATTTCCAGATCGGAATCATTGGTTCCATGCCCAGGTTGCCGTGGTCTCGAATTTAGATCGGTGTTCTGGCAAGTACAGGCACTCCCTTATAGAACTAACAAGACAATCGAGCACGCAGCACTTGGGAATGCATTTTGCTCAAGACGTTCTTATCGTTCCACCACCATAGCCCACATCCATCTCCCCAGTTGTCATGCCCCAAACTGCCCTCCTTCGGAGAACACGTTTGAGATGCCACAATTGCCTGTATAACATGTACCAGTCCCAGAAGACAGCGCTGGTACATGGGATAGTGAGCATCATTCTCAAACTTGACTTTATTACCGAGCTCGCAACAATGCAATCAAAAGATGTAGCGGCACGCATGACTCAGGAACTAAGCCAGAAACCCTATGGGCCTTTAACTCTAGCTTGATCCTCAAAGAACTCATCAGCTGGATCCACGTCGTCTTTTCTGTAATCTGGGTTGATATTATATTTGGTGAGCAAGGGTGAGTACTAATGTATTATGCAAATCATGAGAATTATTATCTATGCAAGTTTCAAGGAAAGGCTAGTTTATTTGCACTCAAGGTGTCAAGCAGATTTAAAGAGTTTGAGTTGTGCGTTTTTTGAAGACCAAAGCGAGACCCAGTCTCATCTTTGTCAATGAGAGGAGATAACTTTGATTCAATTCGCACAACACCTTAACGATGGCCAAGTCAATGGCTCCTAGAGCAAACAAAAAGGGAGGACCCTTAGAGTCCTGCTGCCCCATACAGCACAACCACAGAGGTCAAAGGTTAGATACCACATCGTCCCGTTGTCTCGAATAGGCGAATAGCACGACTTCATAGGTCAACCATCGCCACACAGGCCGGTGAAGAAAATGGTTCCCCATCCACAGTAGCTTTTCACAAATCAGGTAAAGCAAAATTACGCTAAGGATTCACCAAGCATCTGCCTAAGACCGTGCGCATGGCTGTTCGAACAAATTAAACCTCTACAGAGGGGTACACTTTACCCACATGACACGAACTAACTTCGAACACCCATCGGCTTCGGAGGCTCGTGACAAAGCCTTTCCAAACCCGTTACAAGGTTACCCCATGCCAACTAGAGGGGGCTAAGATCCTGGAGATGTCTTCCTCACCACCGTCCTAGTGATCCACAGTCTAAAGACCTACAAGGTAAAAGTGCATCTAGTCTCCTAATTATATTGGTGGTTAATGACAATTAATTAGCGAGGACTAATGTTTATTTGAGCAATGTGAATGGAAAAGTTAGTCCTCAAGAAGGTGAATTCATAGCGATATCCAAGTTTAAAAAGAGAAGAAAGACAGTAAAATTTTATATGAAAAGTAGTTTTTACTTTTGTTGAGTTCATAGGGATGCCATAATATTAAGAAGGGTATTGCAATAAAATCTAGGAATGAGTCCAGTGCCCAGAAATTCTTTTTGAAGTGTATCTCATTCTCATTTGCAGCTTCTGTGTGTTTTTCAGAAGTTTTGAGTTTTGGAAGTACTAAAAAGATTGGCAAATCAAGTGGCTTAATGTGATTTTTTGGGAAGTTCCGAAGGTGGCTTCAAAAGTTCCGAAAATATATTTGTACTTGGGATAGCTTCTGAGGTTTCTTTGGATGTTCCGAAGGTTTGAGTTCATCTCTGTGGATTTTTCGAAAGTTTCGAAAGGTGGTGGTCACTTGGGTTGGGTTCTACATTTTCTTTGGATCTTCCGTAGATACTTTGGAACTTCCAAAGTGTGGTACTTTGGAACTTCCAAAGTGTGGTTTTTCCTAGGTGATTTGAATTTGAGTTGGTTTGGTGAGCTGGCATTTTACACTCTTCGGAAGTAGCTTTGGAACTTCCGAAGAGAGCTTCTTTTCTCCCCAACAGGCAGATTTGGGGTGTGGGTATAAATACCCCTCAAATCCCCACAAGCTAGGGTTGTTGTTTGACTTGAAAACTTTATGCCCTTGGCTTGCATTTCTTAGATCCACTTTGAGCCTTGTTTTCTCAGTTCTTCCTCTCCACCGATCTTGAAGTTTGGATTTCATGTGTGTGTGCGAGTGCTTGATTTGAGTTTGGTTGTGTACTTTGTGTTGACTTCGCGAGAGATTTCTTGAGCACTAGATTAATCGCCAAGAAGTTCATTAGAAGACTTGTTACTCTTGGTGGTTGACACCTAGATAGATATGTGTCACCCCTTGAGCCACTGATTTGTGTGTAGTGTGCGTGGAAAGTTTGTGAAGGTCGAGTCTCACCTATAGAAGGGAAGAGACATCACTGGTGGAGGGGAGTGCATTTGTGCAACCCCGAGGAAAGAGTTGGAATAGACCTGGCTTGTATGAGCTCCTCAACTGAGAGTAGGATCCCCTCAAGGATCTGAACTTCAGGAACAATCTCGTCTTGCAAAAATACCGATGATATTACTTTCTCAATTGTTACTTTGCTTGTGGTACTTCCCGATTTATTTTGTGCCACTATCCCCTTAGGTGTGCCTTGCTTGCTTGCTTGTGCACTTGCAATTTTGAATCATCCGAAAGCTTCGGAACTTCTGAAAGATTCGGCTTCTACATTTACTTTAAAAGTTTTAAATTGCCTATTCACCCCACTCTAGGCCATCACTTAGCTAGGGGTATTCTATTTCATCCATGCGGTTGCACTTGAGTATGCTTGGAAGAATTTCCAAAGTAATCAGTCCTTTCGAGCAAATATGGATTTGTGCCGCATAGGCACAGCTTCCGCATTAATTGTGAATTTTCAGAACTCCTTATATTTTCAAGGCACTGGCCCATGTGTCGGGTTTTTGAAAGTTTTTGTAAAACCATATTTTACCAAAGTTGCAACATTTTAAGCAAAAAGTTGTCGGCCGGCACCCATGCTCGGATTCCATAGGTATCAAGGCACACCAAGGTGTGGAGTTACATGGGAACATGTCACGGCAATTATCAAGGATGGTACAATGCAACAAGTACAGGTGGGTTCGTCAGACTGTCGAGCAATTTGAGGCCAAGCAGTGTACTTGAGGGACAGCATCAAGGTCACGAGAAAATGATCGGACAGCTTGGATTTTTCTAGAAGAGGAATGACGGTGACGGAACTGTGGCAGCGCACCTCACAGTTGCCGGGAAAAGGGGAGAAGTTCGCCGGTGGTTGAGGTTCGTTTCGGCACGGCTATCGCTACCAAGTGGTTATGGCAACCTAATCCACACAACACTACGCATGTGGAGCAGCGATTGCGGCTAGTGGCAGAAGCTAAGGCGTAGCGTGAGACAAGGCAACACATGATGTGCTGTGGCTACGAACGATGGTAGGATAGGCGCTATGAGTGGCAGTGGCTACGCGCATGAGCAGCTACGACAATGAGCTAACATGTGCCTAGGGGAAGGATGGAGCAGAGAAGGGAGCTACTGCAGGATGGAGGGGCACGGTGACTGGCAGCAAGCAGCATAGATGTGATCTTCACACCTCGGCACAAACCGGGGTCGGAGGAGAAGAAGAAGACAACGTTTGTCCACCGCGAACTCACCGGCTTCTCCAGTGTGGCTCGCGGTGGATGAAATTGATGAGGCACTGAGAAACAAGGATGGCGACGGTGAGAGTTTTGGTGGCAAGAGGTGGCTCCAAAGGCCCATCCTGGTTCTGCTTCTTGTTCCCAAAGAAACACGCACACAGACGAGAGAGGCAAAGGGAAATTTGTTTTTCGAGTGTGGTCTCCTTGTGTGTCAAGATCTCATTTCAATCCTCCCAAATCTATATCCTAATCTTTTGCCCAAGGATCAAAATCAAATCCCCAAATCAAATTCAAATCCAAATCTTTCTTCAATTCAATTCCCTAGAAAAGAAAAAAATCTACTGTTGCTCTTGGGCCAAAATCCTTCTCTCTTTTCTCGGCCAGCCCAACCACCCCCTCTCTCACTCCCTCCATTTCCCTTTGGGCCATGCCCTTTCCCCCCTTCCAGCCCAGCCCAATGCAGCTCTCCCTCCCACGCTCTTCCTCCTCCCCGCATCGGCTGATCCCACAGCCCAGCCCACCAGTTGCACACCGGTCATGCCGTGCACATGCCATGGCCAAGACCAGCTGCTTACCTTTCGCACATTGCCTGTCCCATTCACCTCGCTCAGCACGTCACACAAAACGGCATGGATAAAACCGCCTTTCTGCCTCTCTTTTCCCCTTCCATCTTTGGCAAGAATATCAGCCTCCACCTCCCATCAGCTAGCGTGAGAGACCATGGGTCGCTGCTGGCTGCCGCAGACCTTGACGCTCGCTCCTCCCTAGCAACCGCTTCCCCCCACCTGACTTTTGGTGCCTATAAAATCGCCCCCTCTAGCTCTATTTTTCCTCTTCTTTCCCATTGACTTTGGTAGGGCTGGATATCAAGCCAGCTCAGCTTACGAGCTAGCTCGGCTCGCCTCGGCTCATTATTGTAACGAGCTAGAAACCCTGCTCGGCTTGTTTGCTAGCTCAAGCTGGCTCGTAAGTTCATGAACCAAAGCTCATTTGCCATCCTCCCTCCTAAGCCGTGGAATTGAACCAGTGCCTTGAGATCAGATTGAAATCCACGACAAAGACGACTATGACGATGGAAGAGATTTTTTTTTTCATTTGTAGCATCTTATTTTTGTATGTTACTGATCCTTACTTTTGTTCCACTGTCTTCTGCCATATAATTTCCCCAAATGCCTAAATATGTTATGTTTCTAATGCCTAAATATTTTACTTCACAGTAACCCTCTTCGCAGGTTCACATGGCCATAAATTAAGACCAAGAGAAGAAATGCGTCTATCTGATGATTCTGTAATAATTTGTTGCCTTCTAAATCCTTCCACTGGTTAGTTATGTGGTTTTGTGCTTCACATCTGATATATGGCTCTTCAAATGAATATCAGGTGGAATGTGACGTGCACATCGAAGTACACATGTGGTATAGATCATGTTTATGCCTTATTTGTTGTGATTTGTTCTTTCAATCCAGTTCTTTACCCAGCCGACAGATTAGTTCCTGCGACATATTGGTAATAATTAAAAAAAGTACTGCTAAAGTCTATGTCATTGGCTTATTCCATTTTGTTGAAATTAATTAGTGTTAATCATGCGCTGCTTTGTCAGTTTTGCTCAGCTGATTGCACATCTGTTTTTTTATATAGGTTAAATAACAAATGATCATGCGTCCACTTTGTTGCTTCAAGAACCAACATGTCATTCATCCTACATGATTTACTGAGGTAAAGTATAGAAATAGAGACATCAGATCCAATTCCTTGTTTCCAACTTGGTTAATGCTTTTACTATATATTAACACTACTTTTTTTGTGGTTACATGCGAGCATAAACCTGTTTGTTGCTTCTACTAGCTCTTTTTGCATGTCCAACAATGACACATGAAGGAGAAAATTATTTTGATCTGAGAAAGAAAAAAAAAACAGCTGTGTGTAACTTCTCAGAATATTGGATGAAACCTAATGCGTTGCTACGGGAATATTGTATGATAATGGTAGTATTAAAGTGTATGATGAAATTTGTTTTCTAGCTAAACGAAGTAACTTTATATATTTTATATAATATGCATCCTTCATCAATGATCGAAAAAGGCTATAAAGAATTGAGATGACATGGTTTATGACAATCTATCTATCTATCTATTATATACTAAAAGTCCATTAAACTTTCTATAAAGTGCTCCTAAGTAGCCACATGGCGCTCTAATAAATTAGAGAAATCAAAGAAATTCTGAGAAAAAAAGAAAAACATCTAGCCCTCGATTTTTCTTTAAATTGGTGGACCAACTATTTAAGGCGTTGGATTTGTTTACTAAAAAAAATGGAAGTTACAGGCACCGGCCCTCCCTCACGCATGCTTCCCCTCTGCCTCCCCTCACGCACGCCACCCCTACACCTCTCTTCCCTTTCTTTCTCCTATTTTTGTGCTAATGTTAGTTATAGTTAGGATAAAAAGTATGGTTTATGATAATTATTTTCAAACAATTGTAAATTATAAATTATAGATTCAATTTTTTATCCACTTATATTATTATATTCCTCACATTTAAATGAACAATTTAAGACCCATATTGACTATATTTTAACCTTTTGCATGTGATGTAAATCTTAACAGCGCGCCACACATAAATTCTAAATTATAGGAATCAACTAAGACTATATTTTAACCTTTTGCATGTGAGGTAAATCTTAACAATCAACTAAAAGGAATTATACGTTAAATGTTCTCTACAGCGCGCCACACGTAAATTCTACATTATAGATTGAATTTTTTATCCACTAAGATTATATTCCTCGCATTTAAACAAACAATTTCAGACTCATATTGATTATATTTCAACTTATAACCATTCGCATGTCACCTAATAACTAAAAGTCTTTTAAACATTCTCTAAAGTGCATCAAGTGGTTATCTAATTAATTAGAAATTGCTAGAAACATTAAATCAAATTATCTTGTCATTGATATTTTAAAATTGATAGGCACAATGTTTCAAAGCTATTAGATTAGGGCCCTGTTTCTTTTAGCTCAAAATTATTGTAATCTAGATTATTCAACCACATTACTATAAGCTAGATTATTATAAGTTATAGTAGAATAAGCTATATATGGGTTGTTTCTTTTTGAGATTATTGAGGGCTGGATTATTGGATTTGCAAGTCTAAAAGAGAGTGCGGTGGCATTGGTGTGTAATTTTCTACCTAATAATCTGAAAAAAAAAAGCTCAACCAATTGAGCTTATTAGATTATAATATGCTAGGGTACAGATTATAATAAGCTACTCTAATAATCTGTCTGTTTCTTTCAGATTACTCCTAATAAACTGGATTATAATAATCCTAAGCTGAAAGAAACAGGGCCTAGATTGCATTGATCTTTTAACAAAAAAATCTTCATGCACTGTTGAGAAGTCCCACAACCACCAATTATGTATGTGCAAACTACACAGCCGCACCATATGTACCCTACACACTTGCCCACCCTAGCTCATATTCCGTACAATTCCCTTTTTTCTATGAACTACTTGAGATAAAAAAGTTTGTGATAAAAAATTCAACAAGTATAACTTCTAAATCTTATATTAACAATGTAAGATCCATAGTTACTATATTTTAAAAATACCAGAAACTAAAAATAAGCTTGTCCCCACCATTCATTCCTTGCATTCCTCCCTTTGATGTTATTTATGGTAATTAACTACATTTATACTATACATCCTATTTTTTATTAGTTTGCACCATTGTGTTTTATATTACTCCCTCCGTTCATTTTTGATCATCGTATTATGAAAACCAAACCATTCATAATTGATCATCATATAATTGCATGAGAGCACATATTTCGTTGCAATGTAATCAATGTATCACGAAAAAATATGTGCATGTTGAGAAAGTTATTGTGCATGTTGTTTTCATTGATGCATGCATTATGGAAGAATGTGTGCATGTTATACATGACATCTTAATCGATGTGGCCTTGGTCTTGATGCACAAACCTTATATGATGATCAAAAAAATGAATGGAGGGAGTATCTATTATAAACTAAATGCCCATTAATTCTCTACGATGCTCCTAAGCCGCCATGTTTTCGAATAAATTAGAGAATAAGAAAAATTCTGAGAAATAAAGCAATATAGACCTTGATTTTCACTTAATACGGTGGATCTATTATTTTCCATAATTTTATAGATTCAGGGTAATCTACGTAATAATTAGATTCTAACCCTGAATCCATCCTGGTAAATACGTAGATATCCAACCCCTCCACCTCTCGGACAGACCACCCTCCACGTACGTCCCCTACCTCCAATTCTCCTGGTCTGTCTTCTTTCTCCCTTCCCTTCCAATCTTTTAAGCTAGCATAATTTCTGATTTAAAAAATAATTAGATAGCTAAAATAATTGTAACTTTTTACAACATTTTTGCTCTTAAACTGAACCATATTAACATGTTAAGATATATAAGAAATACACCAACTCCTATCATTATATGGCAAGTAAATAACAATGAAATATCACACAAAATAATAGCATATATCAAGTCATAAATGATCTCCCATCCTCCCTACTAATTTCTCACTTTCTACTTATTTTCTAGCTAGCAACCAATACTACAATAATACAATAGTCCATTAAAAACCCTCTACAATACTCCTAACCCACCATGTGGCACACTTGATAACTAATAAAACTTACAAAAAACTAAGAGAAAATAAAACACGGCCATCAGTATCCATTATAATCGATGGACCCTTATTTTTCAATCATTACACATATCTATTCAAACATTAAAAAAAAACAAAGTCTCCTCCCCTCCCCTCTTCCGTGCGCACGAGGTGCGCACTGCCCGCTCACTGCCCTCTCTAGCTCGAGCTCTTTGCTCCTTCCTTTTATAGCTACCAAATTAATAGAGAAAAATAATAATTTTACATATTAAAATCATCGTTATTTTTGAGCTACACCTTAGGTTTGTAATATATTTAAATTGTTATTCTATTTAAAATGAAATCAACAATTTAATAAACATGTCATTTGAGCATGGACCTGTGCACTTTGCATGCCATCGAAATATCAACAAAATATTATAAAACATTATAAATATATATGTAGTGACCTGAGTATTACCGCCGTAAAATTATTTTAATTAAAAACATAATTTTTTAAAAAAATTGGTTCTTTGATTGTGTATTTAGTCTTAAGTGCCAATTAGATCTCAACTTCTTGTTCTCAATCCAAAATTTCCTCCCAAAACCGAACTCCTAAATTCCTTCTCCAAATAATATAACTACCTCTGTCTCATCCTCAAACCCTTAAACCATCGACCCTTAGCCAATCAGTGAAAGTACTAGTCTTTTATCATCCTTCCAGTTTTTCCTTGCTCACAGAAATGACTAGACCAATTGATCTCCCAGTATATTCCGTTCTTAGGATAAAACTTGTTTTCTATGACCCCACAGATTTTTTTCCCCAAATTCAAAGTGCCAAATCCGAGTTGGGATCACTCTCTTCCATCACTCAACATTTCTAAACAAATGGTTGAGCCATTTCTTGACCTTGGGCCAGTTTTTCCCCTTCCTCTCCGGCCCAACCCCTCCTCTCTCCTTTTCCTTCTCCCGCACCCACACTCCTGGGCCTCGGCCTGTACAGCCATCGCCGCGGCCCACGACCCACGATGACGCCGCCGAAGCGCATGTTTGTCGCCCTCCCTTCCGCACGCCCGTCCACAATTTAGCACCGCCACTGATAGATTGGCCCCACTCCGAGCCAATCGAACGAGCATCCGCTTGCCGTCGCCCCGCACACCCATCGTCTCCTCTTCCCAACCCCGAGCCACCGCCGCCGCCAGCGCAGCCGCTCCAACTGCCCGCCGGCCGGCCCCGGCTACACCGCGTCACCACAAGTCGCCGCATGTCACCCTCGTCGTCCGCCGCCACATTGGCCCCTACTCGCGCCGTGTCGTTACTCCGCCGTGTGTCGCGCCGTCGCACCATCGCCATCACCGGCCCCTCTTCCCGCTCGTCTTCCTGACATAGGATGCCACCGCACGTCACCTCCTCCTCCCTCCTCTGCTAGGCCCCGTCGATTCACGACAGCACCGCCCACCTTAAATTTGCCTGCCGCCGCATTTTTGCTTCCCCTGCGCCAGCCGTGTTTACTCCGCCTGCCATCGCGCCAGGCTGTGCCACCCGCCAAGCCTTGCCCGCATCCGTCGTCCTGGGTCCCGCCGCTACCACACACTACCACGCCGCCAAGCGTCGCCAGGCCGCTGCTCCCACCCTGTCCCGTCGCCACCGCGTCCAGCCGCATCGACACCTGTCGCCGCCGCGTCGCGACGCCTACGCCGCGCACCTCGCCATTACTCCCTCCGCAGCCGCTACCCGACGCACGCAGACACGCGTCGCTTGTCGCCGCCTTCACTCCGCTCGCCCCGGACTCCACCGTGTTCGCCGTCGCCCACGCAAGCAGTTAAGGCCCCTAGCCCGGCTGTCCCCCCCCCCACGCCGACCTCGAAACTCGCTACCAAGAGTTGAACCCAAACATCTACCTGTGGTATGGTGTTCTGGCTACGCTAAAATCCACTTTTGCTGCTCTTTGTTTGAAGGTTGCTACCCCAGGGTTTACCCGGAGCCGCAATGTAAAGGTATTATCTACTTATTAGTATTGTTTTGATTTCATCTTGTTACCGTGGGTACCGGCAATGGAATCCTAGGACTGGTACTCGTTACGTGGTTCCGTAGGGAACAGTTCGTTGTTCCTCTACGGCACGCCCTCCTTCGGGTTACCTGTTACGGTGGCCGAGGGGCGAGTCGTGACAATATATATTTGTTATATGGCAATGTTCCATCGATCAAACATCCTCCACAACGCTCCTAATCCACCACACTAAATTAGAAAGAACACTAAAAATTCAAAGAAAAATAAAAATACATAGCCACCTTTTTCCATTTAGATTGATGGGTGCATTATTTTCAATAGTTAGATCTATCTATAGAAAAATTGTAACAGACCCAAAAATTGTAAAACCTAAAACTAATATGATAACATGTAAAATGGGGTCCCCTCTGTGTTATGGAATTATTTGCTTGTTTTTGGATTCTTCATGTATTCATACTTGCACGCATATGCATTTAAAAGCACAACAAATAATTTTAATAATTTTTGTGTGTAAGATAAA
>CM002478.1:19577429-19588720 GCA_000325765.3 Leersia perrieri
AATTAGGAATTAATTTTTTGTTAATTGTGTGTTTGTCATTTTTTGTAGATTAACAATCAGAACTGACCTCAATGTAAATTAGTCCCGCATTAGCTGTCATAAATGAGATGATTTAAAAAGCAAATAATTAGATTAGTGTGTTTATTTTGATTATTTGTTATCTATTTTTCCATCTATGCAACCATCTAGTTTGGCCAGCTAGTTGTGTAGTTGGGATGGCTCGAGAGGCCTCTAGTTGAACATTTGGATTCAACAGCTTAAGTTTCATCTCACTATTTTTGTCGGTTTCTGGATCCGATGGTTCAAACTATTTTGATAACGTATCACATTCTGGTTCCATCCTCAGGTTCAATTTTCACTTAAGTAGATAGGTAACAAGAAATAAAGTACCTCCAGGTACCAAAATTTTACACTAAAATTTTTAATAGCTTGAGGTACCTAGTATTTGGAGGTACATGTTATGAACTCCCGATACCTTTTCAATGTTTGTAAAAATGCCCATCTATAAGTGTTTGCTTGTTTGGTCTCGCAATCCTATTGACATAGAACCTTTTCCTACCTTCACTAATTCGTCCATAATAACCAGCCATGTACATATACGAACACCTGTATTTTTTTTAAGCTACTCTCTCCGGTTTTTAATGTTTGACACCGTTGACTTTTTAGCGCATATTTGACCATTCGTCTTATTAAAAAAATTTATCTAAATATTTATAAATATAGGTAATGCTTAAAATTTCTTTTGTAATAAAACAACTCGTAAAAAAATAAATAATATTTGAATAAGACGAATGGTCAAACATTCGCACAAAAGTCAACGGTGTCAAACATTAAAAACCGGAGGGAGTAATATACAAACACCTATATGTACAGCCGCCAATCGATACAACTCTATACTGCCACGATTTTAATAAAATGAAGGTTTACCTTTATTAATTTAAAGGATTATAAGTAAAGTAACCGATGTTAAAGGGTGCTGATGATGGATAAAAACACATGCAAAATTTGATTGATATATAGGAGTAAGTGTGCGCGCACCGAGTCCGCCAGTTTATGTGCCGGTTGGAGGGAAAATGAAAACGCGCACCAAAAAAGAAAAGGAAGCTAGGCACTGTGAGATAGTACACTTTAAAGAGCTGTATCTTTCTCTTTACTTAGTGTGCGTGGTTTGGTGAGTCATATATCCACCCATGCATGCATCCATAGTACGTTCAGTCGACCTTTAATTTGGTGTGTCTTTCTTAGCGAGGGAGAAATTAAAGGTATATAACTAATTGAATGATTGATGGAATTAAGCCAGAAGGAAAGCTAGGAGGCCGGCCATCGAGTAGGAATTAAGGTTTGATTATGAACTAACGCCTTGTGCTTCTTCCTCCATTGCATCATGCATGTGTCGATCGATCCGTACGCATGCAGGCATTACAGGCCGGCGATTGAACATTATGGAGGCGTGTGGTGCAGGCTGCCTGGGGATGAGCGCCACGCCGCTGCACAGCATGGACGTCGTGGCCGGGCTGGTCAAGGAAATCCGGGAGGCTGTCCAGACGGTCCGCCGGAACAAGGAGGACTGCGAGCTGCTCGCCGAACGCGCGGATATAATCCTTGATCTGCTCCGACGAGTGCAGCGGTCCGACCTCATCGCAGACCCTGACACGTGGAAGCCAACGGAAAGGCTCAGGTTGACACTTGACAAGGGGTTTAAGCTCGTCGATTCCTGTCAGGAGAGGAGCTGCTTGTACCGTCTCTGCAGGCGCGGCCACATCGACAATGAGCTGCGCAAGGTGCTCAACGATCTGGAATTTTGCGTCGCCTACCTGACGGCACTCATCACCCTCATCAACCACGATCAAATCACACATTACTTTCCGATCCAGCAGCTAATAGTACATGATGTTCAGCTGCAGGTACGTACGTACGTACGTCTCAGAGCCAGTGTATATATGAATGTGTGTGTGTGTACGCTTGCTTGTTGTTTGAGCCTATAACTTTGTTATTTCAGGAGGGTGCGCAAGCAACTGTTGGGTTGCCTGTTCATAATATCGAACATAATGACTGGTAAGTACATGTAGTTTGTGTACCTAATGAACAAAGGCTTTATCGTAGGTGATTGATGCTTATTTTCAGAAAAAGGCTACAAAGGGATAAACTAAATGATGATGTTAGTATTATAATCCCTCCTTCCACGCAACGTCAAAGAATTTTTTTAGGGCGGGGGGGGGGGGGGGTTATTATATTTGAAAGCGTTTATTTAGTTTCTTTTTTTTTTGGCAATACATGCAGCAACGATAGGAGACAAACAGAGAGCAATTCAGGGATAGCTCAACTGGTAACAGAGCCTTCCATAGCTAATGAATGCCACTTGCCAGGTGCTTTAACTTTGTCAGCTCATCTACAGAACGGTAGGATCTTTTCTTAAGTTTACTAGTCGTCTATATATGTTCTTCTTCAACCATGCATTGATACATTTAGCACGGTAAATTAACTTGTGTCACTTCTTCTGCAATATTCTTTTTATATATTATTGTCGAACAAGTATCAGCACAAAACCGGAGATCTGGATGCTGTTGGCGGTGCCCATGGAAGGGGACAGCTACTGCTTCCAACGCTGGTATGCTCATTGCTCACGAAGAAACAGATAGCATGCACGTAAAAATCATGCCTTGCATGCCAATTTTCATTGGTAATGCCGAAGAGAACTTTGAATATACGTACGAAACCAATGTTTCAATGGTTGTTGTTTCTTTAAATAACAGGTCTTCAAAAGTTCACTTTCTCTCAGTTGAAGGGTGCAACAAATAACTTCTCCCTGGAGAACCAAATCGGTGTAGGTGCTTTTAGCACTGTTTACAAGGTAGTGATTTACTTATGCTTTGCTCATGGCCGACTTTTGCATTCCACAAAATGGTTCATTTTTGGTGAAGTCGTTTTAAACGTCTTCTCTTGTGCTAAGAAAAATACTAGATTTCATTTTTGTGAGGAAGTAGTATGATCAACTTGCATTTGGTTGTTTGCCCTCCTTTCAGGGCCTATTAAATGAAGAACTCGAAGTTGCTGTGAAAAGAGCATCATATGTTGACAAAATTCCGTTTCACCAGCTTGAGAATGAGCTTTATCTAATACCAAAGCTTCGGCATACAAATATAGTCAAGCTTCTAGGATATTGCACCCAAAAGAGGGAGAGGATACTGGTCTTCGAATATATGCCAAATAAAAGCTTGGATGCATTCATAACTGGTATGATGCAATTCATCTAGCTTTATCTACACAGTTTCGGGATCAAATTCAACTGTTTGTACTCATGCCTACTGTTCATATTCACTTAATGTGCATTGAATATATATAGCAAAACTATTGTGTACCCCTACAAAATAACTATTCTATACCCCCTCTCCTTCCAAGGCCTAAACCCACCTCCCACACCCTCCCAAGGGTCCAAAACCCCCTCCCGCCCTGGTCAAACCTCTCTCCGCCAGTCAAACCCACCCTTTGACTTCCCCCACACCCCACTTTGTCCACTCCCGTCTATCTGAAAAGTGCAGTAACACGACGTAACAATGCATATGTTACTGCACTTCTATCACAATGTTACTGCAATTATGCAGTAACAACGCATATATTTTATAGCAACATAGTGTCGTTACTGTATAGAAGGTGCAACGTTACTATACTGTTATTGTCATAGAATTACTGTTATTCTTAAGATTTTAAACTTTAAACAACTTTATCTCTCACCTCATATATTATTTTTTAAAAACATTTGCACCACATTGTTAGAAAAAAATGCTTTAAAAAGGTAGATCCCTCATGGGTAAGTTTTGATGTTGTTACTGTAAATTAGTCGTCGTGTTACTGCATATTTCCTTTGAGGCGAGGGGTAGGCTTAGATAGACGTGGGAGAAACCCCATAAGGTGGTTGACCCGTGGGGTGAACCCTTTGACCAGCCTTTAAATGAGGTGGGGATGGTTTTTAGGCCTTGGAAAGGATGTGGGTATAGAATAGTTATATATATATAGTAAATTTATTGCATACTTCATGGTGTATGGCCTTCAAGGTTAATACTAAGTTTGAACTATGTTCAAATGGGTATAAAAAGTTTTAAAATTTTTTGAGTATGAACATTAACTTGTTTACTAACTAGTTCAAACAAGTTTAAATTAAATTTGAACATATACATGTCATATTTGGTTAAATTTTGATTCTGGATATACAACATATATACATATAATTAGTCTAGGTATGTGACCATTATACTCAAATATATTTGAATTTAAGATGTTTTATTGCTAGGTATGGGTGTTAAATACATTATTATGACTAGGTATATACCTACAAGTTTCAAATTTTTAAAAATTCAAACTGAATTTGTTGTTTCATACCATGAAGGCCATACACCATGGTGTCCCATTTTGTGTGAGTACAAGATTAGAGTCCAAAGAAAGGACTATAATCAGGAAAAAAGAAAAACAAACACTACACCACGTATCTACAACCTAGTCCTTGCCGCTAAGACACAAAACAGGCATAAGACACCCCTAAAGTAAAGGATCTTCCAAACAACGCCGCTAACAAGGTTATAACGCAAATCGCGCCGCTGCTATTCGTCCCAGAAGCCCAGGTCGTGGTTTTCACCTGAAGAATTCAATAGGGGTAAGGCGGTATTACATAACAATGACCCAAGAGGAAAGCGATGCCTCCAGACGTTGCCATTGCCGGCCCAAACACAAAGCTTTCACCCGTAAACTTCCCACCCACCCATGTCTAGAAGTGCCTGTCAGGCTCAGAAGCCACCGCCATCCAAAGCCTTTGACGTGAAGCCACTGCACCGACACCTCGCCGCCGGCCAACCATCAAGATGGAGCTCCTCAACATCTAGCGTTCTCCAGATCCATCCACATAGTTGGATTGGATGGGGAGAGGGTGATTGAGAAAACTGGATCCCCTCTCCCTCTCACTAGCCCACCCGACATGGCCATCTTGCGATGACAGAAGTGTCACAGGCCTAAAATGCCCGCCTCACAGTGAAACCGTTGCCTCCGCCTCGACCAAGTTGCCTGTGGCACCGCCGCCTCAAGTAGCCAGATTGCTTCACTATAACCGCTCTCCGCGCCACTACAACCTCCGTGCCAGCGTCCCAATGCCCTTGCCACATGCTTCGTGACCTTCCCGCGGTAAACATCCCGAGCTCGCCTTCACGAATCGGTAATCCAGATTCGCGCCCACCATGTTGCTGTCTAGGAATGGCGGCGGCGACGCCAGATCTGGCCAAACGACTGTCCTCTCCATCTCCAGAGAAGCTGCTCTCACCGCCGCACATGTTGTCGGGGGGGGGGGGGGAAGGTGGGCTACTGGCAACCACCAGCACCTAGATCGGACCGGCCAGCCATCTACTCTGCTGCAAACAAGTCATGGTGAGGGGGAGGGGCCTGCCGGCACCGCTGCGCCATGCCATTGTGCCGGCAACATGATGAGGGCCTAGGCACTGGTCCCAACTCCCACAACACCATGGGCAGATCTGCCGCCGTCGCCACCACCACACCCCACACCATCGCCTCCGCAGGCGCCTCGTCACCGTTCCATCGCCATTGATTTGGACAGACAAGATGGCGACTCCACATCGTGTTCACCGCCACCAATGGATCCCCCAACTGTTGTGGGCTCATGGTGAGTGAAGCCCTGCTACCGCTGTCCTAGCGGCTGCATGGCTTTGTCGATGGCCGCTTGGGCAGTGGCGAGGCAAAGGAGGAGAGGGAGGGGCTGGTGCCTGGTGGTGCCTTGGCGTAGTCGCCGCCCGAGTCGCCCAGGAGTGGGGTGACGCGGGCGTTTTCCCCTTGCTTTTAGTAATACATAGAGAATAAATGATGTCCTTGCACAGTGAATACATGTTTCTCACATTTAATTACAGGTCAGCGAGCAACAGAGATGCCGTTGGATTGGCCTAAGCGCTCCCAAATAGTTCAAGGGATAGCTGAGGGAGTTGTATATCTACACAAGCAATGCGAGCAACATATTATTCATGGAGATCTGAAGCCAGGCAACATACTCCTGGATGCAGCCATGAAACCCAAGATTTGTGACTTTGGTGCATCGAAAGCACTTAGGCTAGCTCAGGATAAAGACTGCATTGGCGTTGTGGTGGGCTCACGGTAAGACTAGGTTTTTCACTGCAAAATGTTTGATATGCTGGTACTTACAATTGTGAGTATGACTGATTTTATTTTATTTTTTCATATTTTTAGTGGGTATATGGCACCTGAGTATAAACAGGGAGGCTGTGTCTCTCTCAAGACAGATGTGTATAGCTTTGGCGCTATGCTTCTTGAGATCATTAGAGGAAGTCGCATCCCTCCATCTACACTGGAGCTTTCTGATGAATCACGTGTATACGGGCCTCTGAATAAGTGGGTAAGTGAACCTCTCTAAACTTCACAGCCTAGCTAGCTACCACATTATTCAGAGTTCGTCACTGATTAACCAGCAGCAATTTTCATGCTCAGGCGTGGGATGTCTGGAGAGCGGGAAACCTGATGGAATTCATTGATCCGTCGCTTCATGGTGAGACTCACGCTGTTGCCGAGATACAAAGATGGGTTCAGATAGCGCTGCTGTGTGCTCAGCATAGTCCAGAAGAGCGGCCAGACATGTGGGATGTTGTTCTGATGCTAAGCTCCGACAGTGTCATCTTACCAAAGCCCAAGCTACCAGCCTACTACTAAAACGTGATAAAGATATATATGCATGGCAGCATTCTCTAAAGAATGTTCAGGCCGCTGAAGCATAGAATGTTCACGCCGCTGAAGCATGTAAGCTGCTGCAGTTCATCGGTAGGGCACGAAGAACTTCAATTCATCCATAAACTTTGTTTTGTTTGGTTGCTGCATCGTCGTCGTGTGTGTTCAGTGTACAAGTAACTAAATAACGAGGTTCTTTCATGGATCCTACAGGCAGTGTGAAGTACAGCTACAATGTTTAAGTAGTGAATTCCCATTTGTCAAACTAGGAAGGAAGCCCGTGCACATGTGTGGGCATCTTATTTAATATTTTATGAATTTTATTAGCGTAAAGATATTAATATTTAATTTTGGATGACTTTCAGCTGAATTTTTTCAATCTATTTTAAAGTTATGAGCATTCCTCAAAATTCATAAATTTTTGACAAAAAATATTGTTTCAACATGCATAAACGTACGGAATTGTTTCCTATGTGATTCACATCTTAGAGCATGCCCATTGTATATTTACCCGAGAGGTACTACAAATGGGCCCCATGACGAAAAAAGCAGCCACCACAATGTGTTAGGACCAGCAAAGAGTTAATAGTAGGGTCCACCATGTCTTAAAAAAAGATTGCCTACCACTGACAAATGGACCGGAATGTATTTTCTCTCCTTTGGAAGGGACTTAAAAAAAAGATTGTCCGCCACTGACAAATGGGCCGGAATGTATTTTATCTCCTTTGGAAGGGATGCTTTCGCTGGTGCCCGTTGCTTCTTTAGGACTAGCTCCAAAAATCATTGCAATGTATAGGATCAACTCTATATGCTTCTCTCTCCTATAGAACCCCCTCCAAATGCAACAATACAGATGCTCTTACCTCTTGAATCCATATTAGCCTAATCATACACGTCAAGTGCTCCCACATATGATACATATGCATAGCACCTTGTGAATCCCAATTATCGAGTATATTTTAACTTGTAATTTCTAATTAATAAGATTATAACGATTCACATCTCTGAATTTAACAAAACTAAATAAAAGCATTGTGAGTATTTATTCAGATATTCTTTGGTTTGAGTAATTTATTTTTGGCAATTCAAACCTGCCTAAATTCTCCTTCTTTTTGGACAGACTTAAATTCTCCTTTTTAATTACCAACTTCAACATTTATACTTCTTAATTGAACTGAATTTTGTCATATACCAAGTGACCCTCATTACTCATATATGGCTTTGTTGTTGTTTTCTTGTTACTCAAATACTTTAATATCTTCCGTTGTCTTAATTCAATCCCTGATTGCAGATGCATACAAATCTGTACAGCGGTTTATATATCCAAATCCGTAGTCCTGGATGTGTCCCATCCATGCTAACATTGTCATATTTTGGGGGAAGAGGTAGTAGTCAACTAATACCATCTCATGGGCAATTGCAACTTCACAATATATACCTTAAACCAATACGTGGGGATATGACCAGATGTAGGATTTATAGCTTAGGTTATATTATGTTTTACCTAGTAAAGTGGACACCACGCATTAATGGTCTTTACGTAAAGATTAAAATTAAATGCAAATTGTATATGTTGTTTGATGGATATTGGTGTGACAAAAAATATTGTTCTATTGTTAATATTTCCCGTGAATTTGAATTGTAAAAGAACCAGCTCATATGGGAGAAATGCCACTGCCGCCATCCTACTACCTGGGCAGTAGATGGGACGTCAGGGGCATCTTCACCATGTGCCGCCGCCTTCTCCTCCGCCACTGACAGTCGACGGCCGCCGTCACTGCCGCCGTGTCCATGGGACCAGCGTGCGGAGCAACGGGCGCCGCCGTGGTTGACGGGAGTGAGAGGGGGAAACCCCAGTTCCCTCTTTTCTCTTCTATTGGTCTCTTTGGTAGGTTCGGCTGGGCCGAACTGCCTTCGATCGACCAATTTGGCCCAATAGCTTGGGTTAGCCCAAACAAAATTAATAAAATAATAAACCTTGAAACCCTAATAGGGCTTAGAGTTTTGGAAATTCGGCCTATTAGGCATTTTGGGCCACATCATGCATGTTAGCATAAATAAGATCGTGGCACGAATGGTAATTTGACCCGATTATTTTTGGTTTATTAAAAATTTGCGTATAAGTCCCCATGAGAGGTCGATTTTGCGCCTAAAGTTTACTGTTTAATGTTCATTTACAGTTTGAACCTTATAATTAATGGAAATTATTTGCTTTAATGTACATCTTCAGTGACTATAACTTGCTGTTTAGGCCTTGTACTAATTGGTTTCTTGCATATAGGTCCTTTGAGGTAACTAATAACCATGTTTGTTGTTTTAAGCATTTAGTTGCTTTTAAATTTAATGCAACTCTACATAAATAATCTAGAGATGGATTCTAGGTTATGATGCTTCCATAAATGTATTCACCCAGTGTAGAAACCCACTTGGAAGCATCACACTAGGTTTATTTTTCATGTATTTGTGTGTGATGATTTTCTGTGGGGCATAAATATTGGGAATATAATGACAAAAAAAACAATTAAATAACAGAAAATCACCTAATGCATGAAAAATCTAGGAAATTAAATATCCATGGTTATAGATAAGACCACTCTTTACTGTTACACTCCTTCATACAGAAGTGGTGCAATAGATGTGTCTATAAGATGGAGTCACGTGTGCTTTGTCTACGAGATCCATGCTTTTGCCAAACTCATCGTAGATAATCCATTTGCAAGTTGCATTCTCTAAGAACTGCATAAAAATGATACAGATGGATAGTGCGGTGAGTTCATATCAAAATATTCAACCGATGTTGAATTGTTTTGGGCACTAATGTAGAGTCATCTATCTCCATATTCACACTTAGAATTAGATTCTGAGTTGTTGAAATATATGCAAATTAGACATTGTGTTTGGGATTCAATGTGCCTTCCCCTAATTGCTTAAATCTCGATCGGAATATGGTTGGACTACGGTTGACTTTCTTGCTTTCTCTATGGTTGAGAGCATAATTTTCTGATTTAGAGATAAATGATTATACCTCGTTTTCTAGCAGCTGGCATTGCAAGGTTCATTATTTTGAGATATTTCTCGCCCTATTCAGTGAGAGATGCAAAGTGTTTTCCCAGGGTGGAATGACACTACTCATATGGTTGCCCTTGTTGTGCACGTATGTATTCAAAATAGTTTAGAACATGTTGTCCTAGCTGGATACCGGAAAATATTGGAGGGAAATCTAGCGGATTAAGCTCAAGGGTAAAAGTTGTGCACATGCATGATTCCCACTTCACTATAGAGCGATTAGCTTGACTATGGTGTTGACCTAGTCCCGATCCAATAGTAGATCCGGCACTGCATGAAATCTTTGGTTGTGGACCGAAGTGCTCGTAGTGTTTGTCTAATAAGTTGTTTGATCAGTTTTGAGCTTGTCCTTGGAGGACGTTGGCCGTTTGCTATTGCCAAGCAGTACCATCTTTTTCTTAGTTGAGAACTTTGCATTAGATTCTAGATAAAACAAATTTTTGGCCTTTCGTGTTCTATCTAAAGCTTACCTTCATGATGGAATCGATAAAATGCTTAGTCTAAGAACATTTAGTGTAGTGATCCGAGTAGTTGAAACCACTTATACAGTTTGACATAACTGCTATTCAGACCTGATGGCTTTGCACTATCGCATTTGTGGCGCGTTTATGTAGTCACTGACTATATTTTAATTGGTTGTCCATGGGTTGATAATCATTAATGTCGCACGCTGGCATACTATGCCATGTGGACATGTGCAAGTCTTGGATTGGTTTTTCGTGTTGCGTGCGTTGCTTCGTTGAGTTTGCTGGAGATATGCATTATCTCTGAAAAGCTATGTCCAGGGGACATTAACAATGTGGTTTGACAACTCGCTCGTAGATCATACCTAAAACATGCTGCTTAAAATTTAGTGACCCAATCCCAAAGTCTGGTATGAGTAATTGGGGTCCAATTTGAGCAATAAACGAGCTGGATGATAACACAACTCTGCACCACAGAAATCTACTGGCCAGGGGCCACACTATTCTGCTATCTTAATCGTACTCCTTGTTGAGCACATTGGAATGCGTTTTGCCACCTCTACTCATCTTCTTAAGCATATGACATGGGATGTCTAATGCACGTTGATCCGGAATCGATTGTGAGTTTGAATGGCAATGGATGGGCATTAATAAACTGGAAGTGAGTATGGCTCTAGTATTTGCATGTTGGTTTGCATGTACATTTGGTAGCAACAGTGGTTTCGCAGACTTGTATATCCTAACCAGGAGGTTGAGGATAGCCCTTCGGAGGAAGGAAGAATGCAGTATTCATGGCACTGCATTGGTATAAGTCTAGGCTCACAGCATATAATGTAACAAACTGAAATTCAAATTCATATCAATCATTTGTGGAAATCATTTTCTAGAATAAATCTAAAATGCAAAAGAAAGACTAGGTTAAAATCTATGAAAATTTTCAACACAAAAGTGGCCAAGACAGAATTTATTTAAATACTTTAAGGCCTCAACTATTTTCTGGAATTTTCTGGAAATTAATTGAGCCTAGGAAGT
>CM002478.1:19594092-19634273 GCA_000325765.3 Leersia perrieri
CCGTGGCGGCGACGACGGCGGCGGGTGGCGACAGCGGGGTGGCCCCCGGCCAACGATTTTCTGATTTTATTTATTTTTTTATTTGCTTATTGCGGGCGGGCCGCCGCTCCACCTGGAATCCCGCCGGTCAATGCAGGCGAATCCTCGCGGGCACGGCCGCCGCCCGCCCGCGATGGCCCCTTCCAACCGCCTGCAACGAGGGATTCTGGCCTAGTGTGTGGGACCCACCTGTCAGTTAAATAAAAAATATAAAATTCTCCTTATCCTCTTCTCCGCTCTTTTTCCCTCCTCTCAGCTAGCGGCCGGCGATTCTCGCATAGAGGCAGGAGCACAGGAGGGTGGCGGCAGCCTGCATGGAGGGACGACGGCCGCAGGTGACGACGGCGACGATGCCGCCGCAGGCGGCGGTGATTCCGACTGCGAGCACAGGGGCGATGGCGGCTGCTGCGTGGGGTGACGACAATGACAATGCCAGCGGCGGCGGCGGTGATTCCGGCTGCGAACGCTGGCGTGAGGCGGCGCCGTTGGAGAGGCAGAGCGCGGAGGGAGCTGTGCAACACTTGCGAGGACAGGGGGCGACGACGGTGCGAGGCGACGACGATGACAATGTTGTCACCGCCGTCCGACTGTGAGCACAGGGGCGACGACGGCTATGGCGCTGGGCGACGACGATGGCAATGCCGGCGGCGGTGGCAGTGATTCCGACTGCTAGCGCCGGTCTGAGGTGGCGCCGATGCATGGAGAGGCAGAGCGCGGAGGGAGACGCGCAGCCATAGAGGAGGAGGACGCGGGCCGCACGCTCCAACCAGTCGCCGTCTTAATTGCACAATACCTTTGTTAATTTCTCCTTGCTTTAGTACAAAGTGATGCCGATCGATGCGTGCACGGTTTAGCATTGGGCTCACCCGAATGCCGTTGACTTGTGTGAACATTGAGCACTACTCGTCACCGGCTCAATCTTAACAGCACTACTAGTCGCCTTGTGTCCCCAGCCTTCGTGCCTCCCCGTATACGCCGCCACCATCAGTCTTTCTGGAGAGCCTCGTGCATCGTCGATCTCATCAGATTGCCTCGCCGTCTTCAGAGAAATGAGACGTGGAGAGAGAGGAGATGAGAAAAGGTAAGAGGTGAGAGGAAGGAGAGAGAGAAGAGAGGAGTGAGAATGACATGTGGACCCATTTTTTGCCACGTAAGCGTGTAGTCAGCATGTGAAGACCGGGTCAATCCGCCATGTCATTAAAACCACTCATTCATACCACAGGGGACCTAATCTAAACTGGTTTTACAAGTTCGAGGGCTAATATTTCTGGTATTTCGGTTCAGGGATGATTTTGAAACTCAATGTTAACTTGAGGGACATAAAGTGAACTTATTCCATTTCCTTAAGGGAACCACCCTCGGTCCATAGTCAGGCACCCCATCGGCCCAGACTTAGGCAGCGACAACACATAGAGTAATAAGTTCACATTTAGTCCCTCATGTTCACGTGGAGTTTCAAAATCATCCCTCAACCACAATACCAGAAATATTGAACCTCGAATTTGCGAATACCATCTAAAAGAGGTCTCTAGGCAGTATCGAGGGGTTGTTTTGCTGACGTGGCATCCTAGTCATTAGAAGAAAACTGAAAAAATTGTGGGGCCAGTTTGTCGATGGGGTGGCGGCCAGCGAGGAGGGGCAGCCACATCCTCGTAGCGGCGATTGAGTAGTGCGGTGGCAATCGAATTAGAGCGGCACCGGAAGCGAGAGCAGAGGATGAGTATGGTGGCAGAATGGGAGACCGAGCAGGAGAGCATCTCCAGTGGGCTGAATCGGGTGGTGTAGGGAGCAGGGTAGAGGCGACGAGCTGTGACATCTCGGCTTGTCACCAGCCCCGAGCAGTGCCGCCCCATTGGTTGTTGCCAAGCTCAAGCCACGCCGCGTTCACTGAGGAGCTTTGCGGCCCCTCATCTGCCCTCACCACTGCTGTCTCTCTGCTGCCGCTGTTCACCGTCCCACCGGCAGAGAAGAGGGAAACGAGAGAGAGGCATAGGCGGCCACATCAGAGGAGCACAAGGTGCGCAGGGAGCTCGCGCCACCAGCCATCTAGATCTGGCTAGCGCCACCGCCACCTCGAGCTCCGCCGACATCTCAAGTTATTGTTGTTGTGGCGGCGGAGGCGATGGTTGTTTGGAGACGAGGACGATGCGAGCTTCCATCCTCGTTGCCCTTCTCTCCACACCCATAGCCGTCGTCGTCGTGGTGTCACGCTAGTAGCAACTGTCGTCATCGCTGTGTGCCCGCTGCTGCAGCCGCCGTCGTCTCTCCACGCTGGTCGCTGCCACCCTCTGCCGCACTTGCTCTCACGTTAGTTAGTCTCGCTGTCTGTGCTGTCATCGCTGTGACGCTGCCGTGTTGCGCGACTGCCGATCCGTCGTCCGGCTATGCTGTTCGCTCCCTTGGCCGCATCGCTGGCAACTGCAACTGCAATGAGCAAGCCAGCAAGGTCTCTTCTACTTCATGGCTTCATCTCCTCTTCTTCATTTGTTTGTTAGTTTTTTTATTTATTTTATTGTTGATTAATCTAGTTTGTGGTAGCACAAAAGCTTTCAATTTATTAGTTAATCAACTTTTTAATCTTCAATTTATCAACATGTTCGTTTATTTTTCCATTTGTGTGCACTTTTTATCTTCAGTCTTCCCTTTCTAGTTCTTATTCTGTCTTGTGAACCATATAACATATAAATATTTACAGTTATTGAAAATTATGGCCCAGTTTGGTAAGCCCTATCTAGTTTTATGCATTGAAGCTCAATTCAGTAGTAATTCTATTAAAAAATTATTTTTGGCAACTTCAAAAAGTTTGCCATTCTAAATAACTGGTATGGTAAAAATTGGCATGCACCAGAGCGGACATTTGTACACCTCTATACATGGATAAACACTAGACACCCCCATAGTTTTGGTCTAGCTCCGCACCTGCATGCAGCTAACGCCAGTAGATTAGAGATCTTGGAAAAAAATATTTATATATACTAATTTGAGGCTCTCCTAAGAGCCTCCATATCTATTTCCTTAATAAAGTAATAATAGAAAAATGAGCCATCTCAAAGAAAAAAATAAAAAATGAGCTGTCTTAAAGAAAAACATCAGCCGTTGATTGATCAGTGTAGATTAAATAAATAAATAGAATATATGGAAATCTGATTTATTTTTAAACTAGATTAAAGGAATGTAAAACGAGTGCACGATGAACTCTAGATAGAATATATTGGTTCTAATTTTCCGAACATGGTGAATAAGATGATGCCTTTTCGAATAGAGGCAAGCATGTGCGTACATGTACGTACTGTCCTGGTGCTCTTCGTTTATTTTCTTTTTGATAGGAGGCTCTTCGTTTATTTTCAATGGATAAACAGATGTTGCACAACCAATGGAATAATTAACATCAGTTCGGACTGTGAAATGATCATGCATCTTTATGTACTTGAAAGATAAATCATAAGTGGCAATACAAAGCAGCCAGACAGTACGGTATCATACGTGGCAATACACATTGCACATGAATAGTCAAATTGACTTCATATAAACTTTCTGCAATTTTTTTTAATTTTGTCACATACTTCCTCCATCCTAAAATATAAGAATTTTTAAGTTCTTTATCAATTAACACTATTAGAAATCCCTAGTTTCCCTAGAGTTATATTGTATCCCTAGTAGTTAAATTGAAACCCAAGGGATAATTTATTTCCCTAGGTGTGAATTCTAAATTCCTAGGGAAAATTATTGTTCCCTTGAGTTCTAGCGATTTCCTAGGAAAAGTTGACGAGATGGCATCTTTTAGCTCATTCCCTCGAGAGCAATGTGTTTGGCTCGAATTTTTCACTCCTTCCCTCCGATCCCCATTTTTTTTCGGTCTCCCTCCCTCACTTTCTTTCTTCTCTTCCCTCACTCTCTCCTGTTTTTCCTAGGTGCTTCCAGTTCTAGTTCTAGTTCTACCTCAACCTCTCCTGCATCCTCATTCCTCAAGAACCACCGTGAAATCCATCCTCACAGGTCATAGCCAAGCTTCTCCACAAAGATGACTCCAGCTGATCTCCTCCCTCCTTGGCACCGCTACTCATTCTCACCCCCATGAAAAATCACTTGATTCTTCTCTCATCCCCTCCCACAAAACCTTAATGTCGTCACCCCAAACAACTGTAGCAAATTTATGTTGGGCTGTCCTAGACTGTGATTTGGTTGCCTCTTTCCCGATTACTCTTGGTTGGTCACAGTGTGAGACACAGATTTTGACCCAACTTTGGCCGATCTGTAAGCAATTTTTCTCTTCCTCTTCAATTCCCTCTTTTATATATGGTTACTGCTGCTAGCTTTGTTGAAAAATTCCATGGTGGTATATATGGGTCAGCTTGGGTGTATGGTTTAGTGATTTTCTTTTAAGGGGTGATAGGGGATTTTGTTTATCAAAGTAGTGGAGATGAATGAGCCGTGTACTATGTAAATGTTTAGGATTTTTTATGGTTCGTTTATTTTGATACACAAGAAAATTTTTAGGTACGAGTTCATCAGTTGGTATTTCGAATAGAACTGACATCTATAAGTGAACTAATTTCCCTGTAATATCTTTCTATACGGTACTAATTTGTTGTCCTGTCTATTGCTATTTTGTAGCAGGAACAGGTGAAGTACTCCCTAGGAATGAAGGTTTCCTGCCAACTTTAGGAAATTTACAGTGGTGAACTTCCTCTTCTCACTAAAGCTGAAAGTTGGATAGCTTCTCTGCACTAACAAACTTAGAGAAGCTTCTAGCCCACGTGAGAATGATTTTGCTGATCCAGTTGAAACTGATGCAGAGATCTACTTGTGTGGTAGTTCGCAGCTTCCACCTATTATTCCTAATGAGGCAGATAGTCCATTGATTGAACCTGATGGGACTACGTGAGTTTTTGAAAAATCTTGTGATTATTGTTCTACCTTGTTGTCATGGCATTTGATCTTTTAGCAATATTTTTTCTATATTTGTGAAGGCAATGGGTTCAAGTACCAGGACTAGGCAAGGACAGGACAGCTTCAAGTGTTTTAGCATGTCTTTTAAAGGAGTATCATCCTGGTAAAGTTGACTACAGAGGCAAGTCAGTGGCAGCATCAAGGTGGGTTCATTACATAGCTGCAAAGAACACTGATGGATGGTCTGCGGCTGATGATGTTGAAATAGATTTCTGGGAAATACAATATGAAAGATGCGTACACTTATTAAATTATTACATGTGTTCTGAATTACTAGGTTCATGTTAGATATGGGCAGCTCTTGAATTATTGAACTTTATCTTTTAACTAGAATTTGTTGGTGCTTTAGCACTAAATGTGAAACTATTTACACTGAAATTTTAATCAAAGATGAGGTTGCACTGAACTCAATGTTTCATGCTAAGCTACTACCATTGTGCAATTTATACTAGAAATCAATTGCTCTTAAATTTACTATACATACAAGGTTATTTATATGTTCTACTTGCCACTGACATATTTGTTAGAAAACTAGCCTCGAAACCACATTGGCAGCTATCTGCGAAAGTGATTGCCATAGAAGATCCAAACGTGACGACGACACAGAGATACGATGTTTTTTAACGTGGTTCAACCAAATCTACTCCACGTGACACTGATTACGGGCGCTCCTCCCCGATCTAGCATAACTTCAGCTTACAGGGTATCCAACGACCACGGCCGGTTGGCTATGCCACCGACGGTCATTCCCTACGCCTACCTATGCTACTGTCGCCGTGCGGTTACAACAAATGTGCCTTCCTATTTAAAAGAGAGCTTAGGATAGAGTCCGACTCCGCTACTATCCTATAGCCTATAACAACTCTAAATCCTAAACTGTAACTGACTACGTACACATATTCGAAACAAACTCTAACAAACTCCACCTTGGCGAATATGCCACGCCAATCTGGAAATTGTCCCTTGCGTGAACCTCCGTGTACCCGGACTTGAGTTGGTTCCTTTTGCCGCTCAGACCAAGCCGCCTGACAAGTTTTCACCAGACTCACTGTCAAGAGATTCCTGATATCTTCAAGTAATTTCTTCCTCCAGACTCCACTTCCTCTGTCATCACAGTCGTCTTGCCAAGCGAAATTGAATTTTTCTCTAGCTGGCCAAGCTAACAAATTCAATCATCCACGCTTTCCGCATCCGTGACTGATTAACTGATGCTAAGAAAATCACCATTGCACCCAGCCTCGCGAAGAATTACCACAATAGCATCTCTTTGCTTTTAGTGATGCAGTTTTTATATATATCCATCTCGCCGACCCGCGGATCTGGATATATCCTGTACCGCCAGACATCACCGCTAAACACCATCAATGAAATTTTACCTGTTGTTGCCCGGAACTTAACACCATGAATAACTGCCTAACAAACAAGCCACCATTGCAACATCTTCCAACCTAGTCAATACTTTAGCTTGCCACTTTGCCCGCACAAACCACCAGTATCTCCGGCCCAAGCACAGCTGTCTGTGACTTTTGTTACCTAGCAGCCTCTTCATGTGTACAGTAGCTGGCCCACCACCTGCCCAAAAACAGAAAAATTGCTTTTCGTTTTTCTTCCAACCGGCCAACCAATCACACAATCACGAGCCAACTTCTCGGACAGATGACATTGATCGCTCCAACTGAATTCGACTCGGTCCCACAGCCAATAAGCCGATCCTCTTCTCCTTTTCTCGTCGCTCCTTCTCTCCCTCAACGCGGTTGCGCCGCCACCAGAGACTGCAAAAACGCCGCCGTCCTCACCTCTCCTCCACGTCGCCCGAAAGGACTCCACCGGCACTGTTGCCAATTCACCTCCTCTTCGCCACTGCTACCAGGAGCCGCCGCCTCCCTTGGGAAATCCCTCCCGATTCGCCGCCTGTCCTGGATCTCGGCGGTGAGCACGTTGTCGCCACCGCTGTGGGCTCTCATCGGCCGGAGCATGCCGACGCCCATAGGGCTGCCTACCCTGACGCTTGAGCCGCCACCGCCACTGCCTCCTGCCAAGGCAACCTCCGGTGTTGCTCCTCCACCGGATCCCGCCGCCTCCTCGCCAGAGTCGGCCTGTATTGACCTTCGCCAGCACCTGCAAGCCGATCGCACCAAGTCGCTGCTCTTGCTGCCCGAAGTTTGACGCCGCAATCCACCTTCGCCCAGGTACTGCACCTCCGCTTTGGTGGTTTGCCCGATTGCAATTGATTTCTGCAATCCGTAGACTCCCATGCTGATTTTACCGAGAAATTACAGTCCGATTCAAACACAAATCAAACTCTGTTCCCCTTTCATGCCCGACACGGTGTTTGCTTAGCTTGTCCTCTGTTTTTTCGTGCCTATACCAGACCGAACAGAGACCTCCATGTCCCTATCTTCCTCTGCATCACGAAAATCAACTAGACCAAGCCACGTACGACTCCGCTCCACATCATGCTTCTTCTCGACACAGTCCTGATCTCCGCTACCGGCTTGTTGCCTCGACCCTGATCTTCTCGGACTCCACGTATCTCCAGCAACTACTAGCATCGCCGCAAAAATCAGCCGCCGACCATCAACGACTTTGCTTTGCTCTGCCATCCGCCACATAATACGCTGTCTTCAAAGCAATTCAGTTGTACCCCCACCTCATCAGCACCTTCTAAAACAGCCATAGTATCCACATGCCCCGACACAATTGATCCCATCAATTTCGCCGCGAGCCAAAGCTGACAAATCCATACCCCGAGTCTCACGTCTAAACTCCCCGTTGAAGAAAGGCCATCAGAAAGTTCGAGCCGCCCGCTCAACGTGTCCGAAACCACTGATTGGATCGCTAGCCGCTTCAGCTGCCATCAACCCGAGCACCACGTCTGGTCGTCTCCTTGTTGATGCAGCTCATGGAACAGTTCAGGCCGCCCAGCCTGAAGTGTCCAGAACCACTGATCAATTACCGTTGATCACCGCCGTGCTCCAACTTGTGTCAATGTCCCTCCTGGACATTACTGTGCGGTCGTCGCGGTGTGAAGCACCACCATGATGTCTCTTTCCTTGAATCTCCGTCTGGGCTCTAATACCACTTGTTAAAAAACTAGCCCCAAAACCACATCGGTAGCTATCTGCGGAAGTGATCGCCATAGAAGATCCAAACGTGATGACGACACAGAGACACGATGTTTTTTACACATGGTTCCGCCAAACCTACTCTACGGGAAACTGATTACAGGCGCTCCTCCCTGATCTAGCATAACTTTAGCTTACAGGGTATCCAACGATCACGGCCAGTCGACTATGCCACCGACGGTTGTTCCGTATACCTTCCTATGCTACTGTCGCTGTGCGGTTACAACAGGTGTGCATTCCTATTTAAAGGAGAGCCTAGGATAGAGTCCGACTCCACTACTGTCCTATAACCTATTACAACTCCAAGTACTAAACTGTAACTGACTACGTACACGTATTTGACACCAACTCTAACAATATTTATATATTCAAGTAATCAAGACATATTTTATTTTTATGCAGGTGAGATTTATATATAAACCTGATGATGCAGACGATATAAGTGATCATTTGGGTGGTGTTGTGCAATTCTCTTATCAAGTGTTAAGTATCATGCCCGAATTCAGGCCATATTAGATCACTGCCAAAATGTTGAAAAACTAAAATATTAGGCCATGGTATGCTTGGTAAATCTATTGCCATCTTATATTACACTGAAAATATGTACTTTGCATACTAATTTGCAATGTGACTCTCCTGTCTTGCTTTACTGAACAGGAGCAATATAAAAGGGTGGCTTTTGAGTTAAATGGAGGGGGATTTCATTGGCTGCATTCCCCTGTGGATACAAGAGCCCTTTATGACTGCTCTTGTGGTAGGCCGCATGGTAAATGGGATATGTTTAATGGGATAATCAATGACAGAGAGTCTCTTTGGGATATAAAAATAATTGTGCATCAAAGGCTTCTACTAAGTGTCGTCTCCACCTGAACTTATGGAGCTCCATCCTCTACATCTCATGAGAGTGTAAGCCACTGATCTTGTTGTACATCAGATTACTGAATTTACTGTTACTAGATGATTAGTTTAACATCAATTTACTTTCCTTTATAGGCTCCTTGTAACAGATCAGTCAATGGAGTATAGAATCCTGAAGATACACTTGCTAGGATTGCTCAAGGAATGTTTGGAGGATATGTGAATGCATCTTGCAGTGGTTCTAGGGACTATTCCTGTTCTAAGGATGATCTGGGCCCTCTTTAATGACAGACATTTTAGAAGTAGTATTGTGTGACTAATTTCACTAAGGTAATATGTTAGCTAGTGAATGGACCTCGGTTTTTGGTTTATGGTTGGATAGGTTTTGATTTTTGATAGCAGTGATGGATGAACCATGATTATACAGGTGTTTATGGTTGGATAGCTTTTGAATTTTGTTGGCAGTGATGGACAATGTTCCCCTAGACGGTAGTCCGACCGACTGCCGACTAGTCGGACTAGTCACTGACTAGTCGGTGATTAGTCGGTTTTCTGATATGTTAAGGGAAAAAAATTCATGGCATGTTGACAAGCAGATATCAAGTTTTAATCTTTTAATTCTATATAAAATTTCTAGACTTTCTAGCAGATCAAAAAAGTATGCTTTGCATACCTTAATTTGATGGTGTTGCGGATCCTATCCATTATCTGCAAGCAACCGAGCAGTCTACACTCCACACATCCCACATCTGCACATGATGACATGAAGCAACAATAGCTAAAAAGATGTACTAGCTGCACAAAAAGATCACTTTACAGCTTACAACATCAACATTTCAACATGTGGACTGGAATCACACCTAGATGTTTAGATAGAACTACTGAACTAAAAAGGCTTGAACTAAAAATATATGTAAAAAAAGTTGCAAGAGCAGGGAGGGATAACCGGAAGGAGTACCTAGGTGCTGCTGTTGCCGGAGCTGCACATCCACGGCTGGCGCCGAGGGGTTGGTGGGGAGGCAAGGCAACGACTCCAGGAGGTAGGGCTGTAGGGGACGAGAGGAGACAGAGGGAGCAGGACCGGTGGCGGCGCAGGACCAGCGGTGGCACAAGGGCTAGCAGCGGCGCAGATTCGCGAGAGCAGCAGCGAGCGCGAGCGAAAGAAAAGCGGCGGCGCTGGAAAGGGGAGAGAAATCGACGGGAAAAAAGGAAAATGAAATATCTAACCCTATCCCGCGTGTTTGGGTGGGCCAAATTTCAGCCCGCGTCAACAGTGCATATCCTAGTCGGTCCGTTTAATTGCCTAGCCGACTAATACAACCGACCGACTCACGACTGACTAGACCGACTAGTCGGTTAGTCACCGACTAGTCGGTCTGACCGACTAATTCACCGAATTTCTCCTTATTACGCTGGAGACCAGCCGAAAACCGACTAGTCGGTCTAGTCGGCCGACTAGGCGAACACTTCATGAACCACAACTCAAGGTTGGAGTTTTTCTTGGCCTAGTGGCACTTTATTGTCAGTGCCAGATTCTAATAACATCTGAAATGTAACTGTGTTATGGATGAATGATTATTACAACTCTTTTCAATGACAAAGATTAGCCATCTTAATTATATGTATCTGAGTTCACTATGGTCTATTGATTGTAAGTAAGTAGTATGGTTAAATGTCATGGGATAGTTTTTTTTTTTTTAATGGAGAAAAAATGAATTGAGGTTTAAAATCTCAATACAAATTTAAATGTCATTTATATTGAAAATTATGGGGGTGGTGTAGGATTGCTTCCCTAGGAAAGCAAATGTACATATAACCCAGGGATACATACTTTACACGTAGGAGAACTCTGCCATGTGAGTATTATTCCCTAAAATACAAATCTCTAGGGTTGGTGGAGAAATCGTAGCGCACTCTCTCTTTCCCCACAATGTTTTCCTTAGGATTTGTTCCCTAGGATTTCCTCTAGGGAAACATGTTCCCTACAGTTTATTGATGTTTGCCTAGTATAAATTTCCCTAAGTAACCTGGGGAAGTTTGAGAAAAAAAAAGACCTTAGGTGTCCATCATTAATTAAGGGGCGGTTGGGGACATGACTAGGATGAAAATAGCTCGGAAACAGATGGAAAACACCTTTACCATTTCCGTTTCTATATTTTTTCAGAATTAAAATCAGAATCGGAAATTAACCTCGGATACAAAAGCAGAATCAAATATGAAAACAGAGCAAATTGAATAGAAACGGATATGGTAACTGACATTTACCGGAATATAAAAACCTCTCAAGATTTTTATTCACATGGATCATATTCACCCAAGATTCATTGATTTTTATTTTAATATTAATACAAATAGTTGTACACTTAAATTTTTTTAAAAAAACAAGAAGTATATTCATCTATATTTCTAACATGGGCTAATAAAAAATAGGAATTAGGCAAAAGGAAAACACATCTAGAGCACCGTACTAGAAAAAAGAATCTTGATTCAGTGAACCACCTAAATCTGAACGTATAGAGTAGAGAAGGCTAAAATTAATTAGTTGTATCTGAAGAGTTTCAAGAGTTTCAGTTTCCGGAAAGTTTCCGAATTTATTTCTGGAAAGTTTCTTACCAATTCTAGTTTCCGACAGATAGTAGCCTTACCAAATTTGTTTCTGTTTCCAAAAAAAAAAATCCGAATTCATTTTTGTTTCTGAAAATTTCCGAAAAAATTTCGATCGACAGTTTCCGTTTCTGAAAACATGTCCGGAAACCGAAAACTTTCCGAACCGTTTTCATCACTAGGCAGGAGGGTAGTTTGGATAATATGGGAAGAAATTTAAATTAGAAGTAATTGCTGGAACAAATAGTGTTATAAATAGTGTTGGAAATATTTATATTGTGTGATATTTGGGATGGAAGCAATAGAAAGTAGTTTACTAGAAAATTGTAACTCTTTGCAAGTTAGGAAATGAGAAAAATCATGTTATATCTGCAAGGGACACCGTATAATGCACACTTTTTGATGAATTTACTTTTTTTTAAAAAAAAAGATAGAGTTATCAGGGCACTAATTATAACATACCTCACATAGGTGCTCATACCTTACCTAGAGTACCATGCATAACTAATTCTACAAGAAAAAAGATATCCCGAAATACCTTACCTAAATTGCTGCTTGCCCACAGGCCGATTCGGTGGGATGGGCTGCACGGGGTAGGAAAAGAGGAAAGAAAGGAGAAGGAGGCCGAATGGGCCAAGGGAAAAAAGGGGGGGATGGCCCGATTGAAACAGTAGCTCCTGGGAATTTCATTGAAAGGAATTTGAAGGATTTGACCTTTGGTTTGGTTTTTAAACATAAAAAACAAGGGAATTCCAAGGATGGGGGCGTCGAGGGGAATTTTTGACTTTCTTAAAATAAATTTGAGAGCGGGGAAACTGTAAGGAGATTTTGAATTCAATATTTAAAATTGGGGCCAAGTAGAGGAAATTTTTTTTTAGAACCTAGGAAGGAAGCCTGCGCAGATGTGCTGATAACTTATTTAAAGTTTCATAATATTTGTTACCATAAAAAATTGAATTTTTAATTTAGGTGACTTTAACTTTAAAATAATATATGATTAGA
Source organism: Leersia perrieri (assembly GCA_000325765.3). Lineage (NCBI taxonomy): Eukaryota > Viridiplantae > Streptophyta > Magnoliopsida > Poales > Poaceae > Leersia > Leersia perrieri. The sequence continues at coordinate 19,606,671 of CM002478.1, forward strand.
AATTGAATACGTGGTGACACCAAGCTTGTGAATTAGGTACAATGCAACTTCAACCAACGTGGCCCATGTTCCTGGCAGAGAGTCGGCGAGCTTTGTGCTTGCAAAATTTGTGCATAGGGATGGTGTAGGGGGCGTGGTATAGGTTATGGCTATCATCTGAGACCAAGATATAACCATAGGGTTGTTTGGTGCAGAGTGCAGGCTAGAGAATCAGAAACATCATAAATGTCCCGTAATTTATCTCGCACTATGAGATTGAGTATAAATTTATTGACATGTTTAGATTTTCTGGTGCTTTTTAACAATTCACATAAAACTATTTTATAGCACCGGTTAGCAGGTTGTCCTTGGATGAAAGCATATGAATTTAAATTCAAATTTAAAAATATAAATTCAAGTTCAATTTCTAACTTTTAGGGAGGACAAAATTTTAATTTTAAAATTCAAAATTTTGGGGATAAAATTTGGTAGCTAGAACTCATTTTAAACTTTGTTTTATATAGCTGATCACTTTAACATAAATACTAGTAAATAATCACTAAAAATTGCTAACATCATCGATGTCCACTTAGTTCATAAAAGAACATCGATGAAAATTTCGATAGTAAACCCCCTTCCTACACAATGCTCCTTTCCTCGAGCAGCTACTGCGGTACATATATCTTCTGCTATCATACACTCCATCCACATCTCCATCTCAACCCCTCAACATTCTCTCATATATCTGGTTCCTGGAGCAATTGCTACAATACATTCATATTCCTCTACCACATGCTCCATCTACATCCCCATCTCAAGCCCTCAACATTCTCCACTATATCCGGAGCTTGGGTGATGGGGCGATGATGGTGACAGGTCCAGCTGTTGATACTCCACTTCGTTCTAGCCGGAGTAGGGGGGTTGTGGCCGTAGATCCTGGGGTGTCAATACTATGGAAAGAGGCTTGAGTGGCGTTTGCACAACAATGCATGGCAGATGGAGGAAACGACAGAATCCTATCATTTCTTCATATATTTGTATATGCAGTGTAGGAAAAGTTTAAGAGAGTGATACGTAGATAAATTCAAAATGAACATATTTGTCATACCCTATTCAAAATGATACGAATATATTGTCAAATTATTCATATTTTTTAATGGAAATTTGGATGGCACGCAAAGTTTACGTAGTGGTATGTAGATAATTTATCCCTTTATGTGTACTTTATTTACGGTTGAATTTATAGGTATATATACTACAGATTTAATGGTTTTTATACTATGGATTCAATATATATTTATAGAAAGATATACAATGATATAAGTTTCATTGCTATTTGGTTTGTGTCTATGTCCAAATGAAATATTTTTATACTGTGAAATATATATAATTTGGATATTCAATTATTGGTTTATTATAAATTAAATAACCATTCCAACAGATTAGAAATTACATTTATTAACTTAAAATTATGGTTAATTAAATATCTAGTTATTTATTATCTTTGTATGGAATGGATATTTTCATAGATTATTCTGGCTTAGAATTATTAGTTCACCTGTTTAAGTGAAAACAAATGGAGAGTTATTTATCTTTTTTCTTAAATTTATTTTGGGATTTCTCTAATAAATTAGAATGCCATGTAGCAGGATTAGGAGCTCTCAGAGAACATTTAGGACTTTTAGTATACAATAATAGATAGAATAATAGGTTCTCTATTCTTAGATTTTTCTTTAGAAATTTCTCTACTTATTTGTCATAGTAGTCGGAATAGGGTACCCATAGAAATGTCTATACGGTAACCATGTATTATGAATATCTTTACATATATGGTGAGGGTCCACCTGATTATGGTATGATACGGATTACGTCCTGGAAACTCTACTATAAACAGAAGGTATGACCCAAACAGTAGGAAGATGAGTCCCTTCCTAACTCTGTACTTTAATTCTCGGACAACCTATGTTTGACTAGGACACTACACCCTAAAGGGGAAAGGGGACGACATAACGGCAAGACAGAGATCAAAAGAGGACAGATCTCGATGGATCTAGTACCCTAAGCCTCGACATGCCACCATCGCCAAGAAACGACGAAGCCAGGGATAGTACGGCTCCCGCCAGCTAGCCTAATACATACATGCCCTATTATGCAGGTCCTGCTATACACGTTGTTTAGGCAATCCCCTTAGTCGATAGGCTAGATCACTCCCTATTTTGCTTTGTATTCAGCGACATGCCGCAATTATATATTAAAGAAAATATGCCCAATGACCAAACAGGACATATGGCTATTTTCCTGATGGAGGCCTGAACCTGTAGAAAAATCGTCTCCCTCTATATTTGTTGCGAGCTTTTTAGGTTTTGGTACCAATGATCCTCTAGTCATACAAATCCCGTATTCGATTTGTCACTAATCGACATGCATTCCTAACTAATTGAATCTCCGTAATCTAGATCTAAATTAGACCCAAGGCACCAAGAAAGATATTACCTCCGCTATTATAAAAACCAAACATGTTCTCATCATTGGTGGCATCCTGCGTCTATCAACACATTTGCTGTTTGGTTTCAGTTCTTCGCGTGTCCGCTCGTCGCACGATCTGCTACATGTCAATCTTCATTTCAGTGCCGAAGCCAACATGCCAGCATTTCCAAATTTGCATGGCCCACCTGCCGCCACGTGTTGTGTGGAGATAGGGGGAAACTATGGAGGTGGAACAGGTGACGCTTAGGTGTAGAGAGGGGAAGGGATGGCGACAGCTACGTGTCGCACGGGAGTGGGGGAGGTTTATAGATCTGGTTTCTCATGTACGAGCTTTTCTTTTCCCATCCATTTTTTACGTTTTTCAATGTTTTTCTTTTTGGTTCTTCCATTTTTTTGCCTTTTGGCACCATGTACACACTTAAATTTATGACCAAAATTTATATATCGAAAGTTTATGCAACTAAAATTTATACAGCTAAAGTTTGTACAGATATTTTTAATTCAATTATACACATATTGGTACTACATGAAATATTTAGTGTGTACTCCCTCCGTCCAAAAATGTAATTATTCAGCATGTCCAGATTCGTTGTACTAAAATCAGTCACATCTAACCCTAAAATGCTTATATTTTTGGACGGAGGGAGTACAAAGTTTGTGTGCATATATTTATATGTGTACCAATATATATTATTCTCAATTTGTTGTAATTTATCAAAGGTCCCACATGGGACCCAACCTATGGCCCGCACCTCCCCTGCGCACCAACCCTGCAAGGCCACATGCCCACTGTGTGGGGGAGACGACGCGCAACCAATTGCAATGTAGTGACCCATGTGTCCAGCCATGTGTACTGCAAGGTCGTGACAAATAGACATGACGCGCACACAAACAAAACGAAAGGCAAGAAGTTGATCCCCACCCCGCAGCCATCCGTCGGCTGGAGTACCTAGGGGTGGTAGGAGCACCCAGTGGCAGTCGGTAACCGTAATCCTACATGAAAGGGATCGACAGTGATGTCCGGTGGCCGGCAAGATCTGGGGGCCATGCGGGAAACTTATGATGGCTAACTTCTTGCTGTTGTGTGTTCGTCAAATCAAGAGTGGTGAGCAGGTGAGGGCCCAAGAATTCAAGTTTGGGTATTCAAAATGTTGAGATGAAAGAAAAATACACCTTTTTAGGAATGAATACAGCTTAATTTTTAGTTTTTTCATAACCATATGTATTATAAATTGCATATATGACTATGTTTTAAAAATTTTGGGTATTCATTTGAATACCCATGTCACTTAGTTGGGCCTGCCCATGGTGGTGAGGGACATCGTGCGGCCGGTTGGAGTTGGAAGCACCAATCTGCAGCCTTGCTAGCTAGATCCGTCGGTGGGGGAGAGGAAGCAGAGGAGCGAGCAGAGATCTACTCTCCCTGATTTTATTTACTTGACGTTGGTTAGCTCAAATTTCAGCTAACCAACGTCATCTAAATATAACCGGATGTAGTAGCTCATCGCCATCGGTGGCAGTGACTTGAGCTCCGATTTTTCTGCATGACAATAGCAACGGCATTCACATGAGCTCGACAGGACGGATGCAACCATGAAGGGCAGGGCACTGCCACGACCAGGGGAAGGTGAGCCAGACTGTGGGTTTTTTCATCTATACGATTTTTTTTTTGGATTTTTTTTCTCCTTAATAATTCCGGGATTATCTCCGATTGAAGAGGATGAAGAAAGAAATTTCTTTGGTTGCAAAGGGGGCAGATAGTTGGGAAGCATATGGAATCTGGATGTTGGAACAAATATTTGCCATACATATAACGCCATATGCAATCTGGAGTTCGGAACTGAAGGAACGTCTAGTTCTTTAGTCCAGACAAGACATAGATAAACAGATTTTATTACTGACAAAAACAATAAATAATGTTGATCTCCCTGTAGAACGTTGAACTAACACAGAGATAGTCTTTAAGGAAAATTGTATCAACAAAACAGTAGAGTCCACTGAGAACACATTGAAGTGGTAGCGGTACACTAGGACATATTCTTGTAGAAGGCCATGGCAGTGTAGATGGTCTGCATGACAGCGGCGGTGAGCAGGAGTGTGGCGGCGACGAGGGAGATGAACACCCAGGGGCTGCTGAAGTGGGTGTGTATGAGGTTTGCCCACCAGCCATTCCACGGATTCTTGCAGTACGCGCTAACCTCCCGTATCACGTCGTTGAGGTTGCTGTCTTTGCATATCACTACTCCCTTGGATAGTGTATTGTTGATCAGATTCGCCACCGCCTCATCACTGCCCAAACGGTAGTCGATGATCTCCTTGGACCTCAGCAACCGGACATCGCTGGCCGTTTTGACGAGATGGTCCATGAAGTAGACAAACGTAGTCACATCATTCCCAGCGGTTGGGTGTAGCCGTTCAAACGCCATCAGATTGAGGAACATGCGCTCGGCCTCATCTTTGAACAACATCGGGGGAACACTTAGTATGCCTCCTTCGAATTTGACCGCCCCTTCGAATCCGGTAGCTTCGCTCTTCTTGAAATGGATTCCTGACTCACGGATCTCAGCAGCAGAAGGCATATGAGGCACTTCCGTTAATGGTTTGCTGTGTTGTGGACGTGCACCACGGACACTTTTATGAAGAACGTCCAACGGGTGGAGCCCCAGGTGGTCATCAACAGGTGACTGAACCGTGACGGCGCAAGAAAGAAGAACATCCAGTACCCTCTTGTTTATATGTTGATCATCCTGTGGCCATCAATCATAATTTGTGTACGTAACACAATTTGGTTCAGTTTAATTACATTGATAAAAATTAATATTGTGCCACGATTATGTTTAGGAAAGAAAACTGGCATGTAACATACTAAAGTGAATTGAACTTCTTTCTAATAGTATGAAAACATTCTGGGAAGGTACCAAATTAAGGTACAGCAAAGTCGTGGGTGCATAATTTCACCTATCAGGGTTTAAATCCTAGTCACAATAATTACATACATGTGAGTGCACTTTCATTAGGGATTTAGTGAGATCAAGAATTTTCTACTGCCCATCTCCTAGAGCGTGTGTTAAGAGAGAGTGAAAGAATGGTAATAGCAAACCCAACAGCTCATCTATCCCAACCTCCATCTCAAATATAGAATATGTGTGAGAAAAATATTGCTCCAGGAGATACTCCATCATATCATCCAAAAATAGAACATCATCCATATTGGAGAAAACATCCAAATATGGATGTTCTCTCTCTTCACTCCATATTTGAAGCAAGCAACATGATATGAGAAGAAAAGAGAGCTTGTTAGAAAATATTATTAAAATATAAGAAGTTGGAGTATGGATAATGTAGTATGGATGGTCTCTTAGAGTGTATGGGGATATAGAAGAGTAATTTTTTTTGCATGATCATCCAAATGGGCATATAAAGGATCAAATATAGATAAACTCTTGGGTTTGCTGTAATGTAGCTTGCATGCAGCTAAGCAATGAGCAGCAATTGCAGCAGGACGGCGTAGAGCTGTCCGATGCTAGGACATGGAGATGGTTAGGTGACTATGTGGGTGGAATTGCGGCCAAAGGCAAACCACCCATTGTGGAAACGCTAATACATGCATATATGCCCTGGGCACACTTTGAGCCCATAGGGCCCATAAGGCCCATACGAATGAAAGCCAACCCAACTCCTCCCTTTCTCTCCTCCCCTCTCAGCCTCGTTTCTCACTGGCTGTTTCACCCATTCAGTAATTCCCAATTTCTTTCCGAAACCTTAGCAATGGAACATAAATCCTCCACTCTTTCACCGCGTCTACCACCCGCACGGACATACCTTACCAGCCGGCCGCCAGCAGGGGCATACGCTCCACCAATCGGGCCCTACAACCATGCGCCCCAGCTCTACATCCGGCCTTCCCTGGCTGCCACTACTACCATCCTCACAACAAGATGTGCTCAGCGGCGGGAGCTTGAGCCCCCGCTACCGCCGTAGCAGTCATTGGAGCCCCCAGAGAGCCCCACTAAAATTATTTGCCAAATGTTAATATAAAGAATGGTTAAATCTCTGTCTGGTGTATTGAGACCCCCTAATATGTTTTTCTAGATCCGCTACCGGCTATGTTATTGGTACTACGGGAACAAGGGTTCCTAGTATCAAGGGCACTGGCCATGCGGCTCCATGTCACCAGCTCCCCAAACACCAGGGAGGTGGTGCCTATTCACCTTAAAGGCCATTCCAATCCTCCAAGCATGTGAGTACTCAAAGGAATGCGATTAACCTTAGAGTTTAATTACTAACAATTAGTATAGACCTTGGTTGCTTAACACGACGATTAGATTTTCAAAAATTATCTTGTCGTCAGACCCATAGTAGTTCTTTTAACTTTAGTTGAGTCCGTCCGATCAAGATCCTCTCAAATTACGGGTTTCATCATCCGACAATTTCCAAGGATCTTTTTCACAAGCCATGCCGAAGCATCTTGCAAAAGATCTCCAGTAGAGGGGGTAAGGCCTTACCATGGTGAAAATCTCAAGACGGCTTCGGAACAATAATTTGGTCTAGATTTTGACTAGTTCGACTAAGTCATTTGAGGTATCAAAATAGATGATAAACTAATGGAAATTTCACTAAAGGGTCAACATGGTAGAAAGTACTTGTGGGAAATCTTATACTCCCTCCGTCCCAAAATATAACAAGTTTTAGAGAAGTCAAAGTCAAACATTTTAAATTTTGACTATTAATAGTGTAAACCTTAAAATGAACTATCACGTAAAAATGATGCTATTAGATTCATCATTAAACAAACTATTATAATATACAACTATTTTAATTTGAAATAGCATATTTTATAAATATCATTAGTCAAAGTAGCATTTCGAAGATCGTAAAAAATCAAAAATAGCTTATATTTTGGGACGGAGATAGTAGCATTTTATCATACACACAATAATTGCTAAAAAAAATTTAAATGCCTTTTAATGCATATGAATGTGAGTATGAATGCATTGAAAAATTCAAAAACAAGCGAAATAAATCCAATACACAGATGATCCCATTTTCATATTATCATACCAATTTTTAGGTTTCACAATTTTTTTGGGCCTATTACAATATGTGTGACTCCTGGCTTGTTTCTACATAGGATTATTGTTTGAAAGACCTCGCTTTTCAAATAACAACCAGTTGATCACGACGTCAACACGGTTTGATGGAATAGATTGCCACAAGTACACGTGGCTAAAGGCTAGTTGTTCGGCCCTAGGTACCCAATAGGGGACTTTTTCCAACTTACCCGGCAAAGGCAGTCCTGAGCACCATTAACCCTAAGCACTCGTGGCCCACTTGGCATCGTGGGAGAGTGCTCACGGACCATACCACTACCAATGCATTTAATGTGCTGGTGCGAGACGTGCTGTTCGGCTTCACCTACCGCACGTTGCTCCATTATGGGCAATGCAACATATATCTACTCGTCAAAGTGGGTAGCACAGGGGACGTGACAACCCAACCCATACATCTTGTCCGTCAAATGGCTCAGTTGACTCTGTGGGGCCCAGCTGGCCCAACTTCTTTTTACTTACTTTGCTGAGACACCGACAGGTAGGGTCATGGAGGGGCAACTCCGGATAATTTCCCCCTCCTATCAAACTTCTTTGGTGGTAACAAAGCCATTGGGGACATGTGGCAAGCATTCCTCCCTCCCCCGGGCTTCATTCGAGGGGGGGGGGTCACCGCACATGTTTAGCGGGTAAGTTGGAGGAGCACAAAGCCCAATGAAGAATATTTATTATTTCATCTAAATATAGCACATATGGTATATCTTTAACCCTTATCCTCAGTACGGTCACTATGGTGCCTCCCAGAGTATATAATGGGAGGACTGGTACCATTAGATTAGGCAGGAATATTGAAGATTGAACATTTAAACAAAGAATAGCACACAAAGCACATGGGTTGGGTATTACACCCCTATGCTGTTCAATCTTGTCTAAATTCCACGTTGTTCATTTTGTTTTCCATTCTGAGGCAGCACAAGTTCCTCCCCCTGGCCAAACCCAATGGGGGTCCTACGGGATCCCTGTTTCCGATGTTCATCCACCGACATGTGCCCTACTCCTCTTGGCAATACAGCAGAGAAGACAGCGAGAGCACCCAATCATCCTCCACCAGGGTGAATCCTAGTCTTGTTCTTCGTCCTGGATCCGCCGCCCCTACCCCCCTCTTCCTCTACTGGTGAGCCAGGTCCCCTTTTAACTGAAAGCTTTGTGATTTTATATTGAAAGTTTGAAACATGAGTAGAAATTTTTTGTGTTTTATTTGGAAGTTTCTGTTCTTGGATCAAAAGTTTTGTGATTTTATATTGAAAGTTTGACCACAAGCAGAAAGTTTTTTAACATTCAGTTGAAAGTTTCAGATGTTTTTGAACTTTCAGTTAAAAGTTTTAGGTTTGAATCAAAAGTTTTGAGATTTTATATTGAAAATTTTGAACCAATTAAGTAGAAAGTTTTTGAAATCTTAGACCGAAACGTTTTGTTTCAGAATTTGGATTCTCTACAATAGCAGCAAAAGTCAAGCACTGGAGGAAAGGGCATGGCTCCAATTCGGACAGGCGCTTGCGTGACTTTTTCTCCTACGTGCATTAGAAATCCCCAGCTAATTGTAACTTGATAACTGTAATATGGCTATGCAAAAGTTGATGAGCTACGAAGACAATTTTTTTTCCTGAAATTTGTGTGAAACACCTATGGTACTCGGTGAAACATTGACTATGCTACGAGAAACACTAACAGCAATTGATGACACACCAGCAATACTAGGAGAAATATTGAAGAGTTAAATGCTGATATTACTCTATAAAACACCGATGATTCAAGGCAAAACACGAGTGATAAGCAGTACTACAACGGTATTACCATTCTTTGGGGGGAAATCCATGAAAAAAATATGCTGGTCATTCCTTGTGGGAATTGGTAATACCGTTCAATAGGTAACTCTATGAAAAAGTAGCATGCAGGCCATCATAGGTATACCTTGTGGAGATTCTGTAATTAAGAATACCTTATCACAACCTGCAATATGCAGGAGTTTCTTGAGGAGGAGCAGGGGCAGCAGATTCTCCATCACGAGCATGTCAGAGATGATATCTTTTTTCAAGTATAGGTACCCGTGCTCGCTGAAGACCGGATCGTCGGGCCCGTAATACTGCTCTACCTTCCCTTCCAATCGACACAGCCTCATGACCTCCAACATGAAGCATCCGTCAGTGACCATCAGCTGCACAAACCGTTCTCCTCGCCACCCTTCATCTAGGTTCTCGTAAGCGCCCCTTAGTTGGTCGGCTACCTCCTCCACGGTAGCCAAGAACTCTGATAGCGGCTTCCCGCTCCGCTTGACCATGTTCGCCATTGCGCGGCGCTTGTGCACCTCCATGGAGACCAGTGTGGGGTCACCATGGTGGAAGGGACCCAGCGAAACCAGCCGCGGCCGGTAGGCTTCAGGATTGGTCATTTTCTTGACGTACTCCGGTACCCGGTAGATGGAAGGCCTCTCTGGCCTACCTAGGCCGTCAGTTGTTTCACCGATCATCTTCTCCATCTCCAGCACCCAACAGCTAGAGTTAGCCATGGGCGTCACGGATGGCGCCTGCATTCCATTTTCCTCGACCATCATGATCTCATCGTCCATTATATTCGTCGCTAAATTACTGAAGCTAACATAACAGTAAGTACAGCAAGATATATGCAGGTTTTGGATGCATACATATATCGATCGACAAATGGTACCCAACTGAGCTTTACGTTGTCTACCAAAGGAGTGAAACGTACAGACACTTCATGGAATAGCTAAGGCTTTTCATCATACTCCCTCCATCCCCAAATATTTGATGCCATTGATTTTCTTTATACACATTTGACCATTCATTTTATTCAAAAATTTATGTAATTATTAATTATTTTTCTATCATTTGATTCATTATTAAATATACTTTTATGTATATACATAGCTTTACATATTTCACAAAATTCAAACATGTGTCAAAAAAATCAATGGTGTCAAATATTTCGGGATAGAGGGAGTATTTCTTTTATATAGAAATGGCGTCACACGAGCGCTTGTACAGTGGATCTCACAGCTTATACATGATTTGTAGTTTTCTGTCTGACCTGGGGACGGAGCTATAATGAAATGGAGAAGGGTACTGCTTGCTTGCATTAGTCTGCTTTTGACTAAGATTAGGCTGGTGCGGGTATCTAAGTTTGGACTGAGGGATGCACATATAGTGAAAATAGATGGACTATAGCTGCAAAATTTATGCATTAGGTGCTTGGGAACCCTCCCTCTGTGTCGTTCCGCCCCTGTTATGACTAGACATGTGCTTAGTGCTCCCTTCATCCCATTAGTGAGGAAATAATGTTCTCTATGTGATAATCGAGTTAGTATTAGTATTATATGTGATTAGTAACTCAAGAGTTGTCTGATTATATGTTAATTAACTTAATTCTTATATTTTTTTTCAGACAAAGGCTACTCAAATTGTAAAAAGAATTCTACTGAAAAAAACATTACAAGCTAGAACTTACAAACTATATACTTGAAAACCTTCTACAAGAATAAAAAATTCAAGTCGGAAAAATACAAGTATAAAAACTCTCTATAGAAATAAAAATTCTGTATAGGAACAAAAAAGGCAAAACTTTCTACAGAAATAAAAATTTCTACAAGATTAAAAAAATTTCTATGAGAAGAAAATTTGTACGGAAAAAAATTTCTATAAAAATGAATAATTCTAATTGAAAATTTTCTACATGAATGAAAATTTTTTTATGGGCTAAAATAAACTTGAAAACTTTTTATTGGACCTACAATATATCACGAGGTTACATGATGCCGTAAAAATAAAAACTGGCATAAACCAAAATGGAAAACTGATCTCTAGTCAGCGTTCGCGTGGGGTACCTTAAATTGAGCAATCATGTTCATGTTCTGATCGCGCACTTAACAGATGCCCTTTCTTACCTACGTTAACATAAGTAACCAAAATTAAGATAAAAGAAGGGAATACTTCAGTTTTTGTTTTCCTTAGGTGCTTTGATGCTGGCAATGCGTGCTATACTATCAGCAACAACGTTTAATGCAATTTCATGTGCTTTCAACATGAAGAAACTGATCAATCTTACATCATCAACAATTAATTAATTGCCTAATCATCTCTACTTCACCTCCAGCGTTTGCCTGGCTTTCTAGGCTTCTAGGCTTCTAGCTAGCTTGGTGCAGAACGTACTCCAGAATGGAAAACGAATTTAAAAAGATGCTAGCTTCTTCGTGTGTATAGGGGAAAAGAAGATGTTTTCAATAATTAAAGGCCAGGTACTAATTAAAGTAACTTACTCCTTTGTTAAATGACAGGCATAACTTGTCATACAAGAAAGCAAAAAAAAAAATTAAAAGAGATAAGATAGCAGCTAGCACTAGCAGTGTAAATAATACAATTTCACCATGGAATAAGTCCACTTTACATCCCTCGGTTTTACGTCGAGTTTAAATCGTATGCCTGGACTGCAATACCAGAAATCTTGAGCCACATCTTATAGAAACCATACAAAACTAGTCTTGAGCCCATATTTAGGGCGGTTTTTGTTGATGTGGCTCATTAACCCTAGTCCACTGGTGCTGACTTGGCACTTACATGGCAATCATGTCATAAACAAATCTTTAAAAAATCTATGGGCCTATATGTCAGTGGGTACTCTCCACTTCTTTCTCCTCCCTCAGATGGAGAATGATGGCAAAGTCGAAGGTTGTGGGGTGTCAACTCTCGCAAGGATGGTGGATCTATCGACACATGCTGGAGCTCCACCAAAGGCGCAGGGACGCGATGCCGGTGGATCTGTGTGATGGATTCGACGGGGGAGGAGCAAAGAGGCAGCGGATCTGCAGTTGTCGTCATGGGATCTGCCGCCAAATCCACCCGGCGGTCATCCTACTCCATCCCTTTCCTAGCATCAACAAGTCCTCCTCAGAATCCATGGCAGCGGTAGCATTGAAGGGAATCGAGAAAGGAGATGGCCGGAGCTATCACGCAGCGACAGAAAAAGTTGCCTGGTTGCGGGGATGGTGGGGTTAATGAGATGGAGGAGGCTATCCCTTGGCGGTGTCATTGTCCTCCTCGCCACACAACAGTAGCGGCGGTGGGAGGGACCGCGGAAGTGTGGAGCATGGGGAGCACCGCCTTCACCCTATGTTTGTGCTTCACAGCGTTCTCCTCGCTTATTCCCATCGGCCACCATCTGCACCTCATCCTGCTTGTGCTCCATGATGACAATGCAAAGAAAGTGTGGCACATTGAGGGAAGAAGACAGTGGTTGGACAATAGAAGGTTCTGGCCGGACGCCCATGCGCCTTACTATGGACAGGATAGTGAGCTTGAGCTCGCCGACTCGTTCACCTCCTTTCTCCCCGCCATCTCCCACACCACCGTCCTCCTCCACAGCCATAGACCTCTAAAACCCCATCCTCGTCAGGCACTCACTGTTGCCGCTACCTTCTCATTAATAGTCTAGGGCTGGCCGCCACCAAAAGTACATGGTGGTGACCACTGTCGGTGCAGATAGTGGTGGTGGTTGCCTCCTATGGCTGGAGAGGAGAGAGGAGAGGGGAAGTAGACGAAGAAGATGAGATGACCACTTACATGTGGGTCCCTATTGGCTCAAAATCTACACACGAACACATGAAGGCCTGGGAGATTTACTTTACTCCAGTTAGTTTGAGCCTACAACTAACAAAATGGAAATGGAAGTATAATGATGATCGAGAAGACGATCGGATAATAAGCTGATGTGACGTGGCACTTCTAGCCGATGATGATAGGGTTTTGATCAATCAACTATAGATCCAATGTAGATTCAAATAATCAGATAAACAATGAGTTTTATATTATCATTGGCTATAACTAAAAAAAATATAACATGATAAGCCAATACAACACGTAGAAATTGCAGTATCGATCATATGAAAAATTGAACAGACAAACCAATCGGCCAATACTGATATAGTGTCATAGGTGCACGTGTGATGGTTAAAGCATACATCGGCTGGAGATCCGATGTAGGTAGATTTATATGTATATTGGCTAACTTACCGATACATCAAATAACTGAAGCCCAATAATAATGATAACTCATTGGCTAGAACTTTGATGAAATATTGTATGAAAACCTATCGGCTTAGTAGGCATAAACCTATTGATAGCAGTCTAATAGTTGGACCAAACCAAGATAGTATAGGACTTATGACAATAAGAAAACACTATTTAGACAATAAATCTATACAGGGTGAAGGATATAATGATCAGTCCAAAACAACAACATGATTAAAGAAGCATCGACTCAGCCAGAATACTAGACCTAACCAAGAAAATACTGACCAAGCCGATATGACTCTATACAATGATATAGTTAAATATAGAATCAATACATCTGATAAGCAATGCTTACGCCAACTTGATCAATATATCAGACCTACTCGAGAAAGTACTAATCTTGTCAATACAAGCGAAATCAACAGAACTTACTTTCTGGCCGGAGATCGAAGCGATGCAGCCCAACTCGATAGCAAGACCTTGAACTCAACTTCTCACAGGGGATCAAACTTAACCGATGCAGCCCTGGTCGAAGACAAGAATCCGTCCAGATAGGTTATAAGGTGGCGATGCGCTAAATTTGTAGATTGATCTATGGATGAGTACAAAGACCCTAGGGTGTACATGTTTATACCCCTAGGTTGATACAAGTTCTAATCGAACACGAGACAAGCTTCCTAAAAAAAAATGGAAAGATGCAAGTACTGATTGGACAATAAATAAAACTTCCTAAAGATAAAAGGAAAGTTACTAAATCTTGCCAAATTAATAGATGGAATTAAACTGCCATGACATGGTTTTCACGATTCCTTCTTGAACTCGATCTCTTCTAGATAAACTTTCCATTGGTTGATCAGCTTATTTTCCTAACCGAGTCCACTAATGTACCAAATTTTGGTGTTAATACATGACCCTCAATTTTAGACTATGCGAACTCATGTTTCAAAATTACCTTCTTCCTGGCCTTTATGACTCCAAAATTACTTTGCCTCTTGCAATCGGCTTTCATGAGCTGATATCTTGCACACTAGATGAGCTAAACTTTTGAATTGTTGAGAACAAAATTTTTCTTTGATAGATGCTGATTTTTTTCTGAAAGAATGTACTGTAGGATAATCCTACAGTGTGTGTATATATTAAAAGATTATGTACACTGTACAAGCACTTACATTACAAGTTTTGTAGCCATTGTTGAAAAAGGGGTTGATCTCTAACTTTTGCTCTATGGATAACCATGGCAAATTCCTGTCTAAAGAGAGCTTTACAGATAAAGAGGTGAGGAGGAAAATTTCTGAAGATTTTGTTGTTTCTTGTGATCCAGATACTCCAAATCATCAGTATTATGATATCCATGTAGAAGGATACATTAAGTTTATTTTTGAAGTCTTCCGGTGCTTCCATGAGAAATAGATTAAGTCCCCTATTTGGACAAAGATAATCCCAACAGTTTTGGGCAAAAGGACAGGTGAAAAACAGGTGCTGCAAGGTTTCTTCTGTTCTACCTGTGCATAAGACACAAGTGTAATCTGGTCGCTCATACTGTTTTCTTCTCAGCAAATTTCTTGTGTTCAATCTATCTCTTAGCAAAAGCCAGAACAAAACATTATGCTTCTTTTGTGCACAACTTGCCCAAACCCAGTTAAAGTGACCAGGTATGTGAGTCATCCCCATAAGAGATCTGAATTCCATACATAGCTCCACTTATCTTTTTCCACAGTGAGATTTACTCCCTGTATCAGTTCCAGCAGCTGCTGATGCTGGTCATATGCTTCTTGTGACAGAGGTAAATTGAAGAATTCTGACAGATCCTAAGTGATAACCAAATCTCTGAGCATTATATTTGGCTTGTTCGTGAAAGAGTATAAATGAGGCATTAGGGACACCATATTGGAACCATTTATCCACAAGTCTTTCCAACAGAGTATGGTATTTCTTCGATAGATGCTGATAATCCTTGAAATGCCAGTTGTGCATCACACAAATTCAAGCTGCAACATCGGCTTTGAACATATCTAAATCTCTGAATATATTCTGTAACTGATTTTTTTTTGCATTTTGCTTCAACAATATCAAGCCTGTCAGACGCATATCATCAAACCCAACAAAGAAATATTTGTGAAATTGCTATTCTAGATTGGTCCATCCTCTTACAAAATTTAGAGGTAATGACGAAATCTATGTAAAATCCAATCCAGACAACGATAGTGGGAAGATTCTAACACTCAAAGCTTCCTCAGCTGATGCTTTTCTGCACTGAGCCAAATATCAGCTGCTATGTTCACTATAGATATATTGTCTTGCCCTATGAACTTAGAAAAATCTAGGACTTTATATCAAGGAGGCAGTGGAACCCTATCAAACCACTCAGGATATGGCCGTTAATACGTAAAATCTAGTTCTTTGGGTTTGAGACCAAATTGTTCCCTTATTATCTTAGCAATTCTATTGGCCCACTCATCATTCCTTGCATTAATCCATGTTATATTAGTAAGGTCCTTCTTCATGCTGATACTGATGAGGTGCTCTTGGCTGACATTGATGAGGTGTTTGTGGCCGATATTGATGAGGTGCTCCCTCCGACTTATATTGATGTGGTTGCCTCCTAAGTTGAACATGTCCATTGGATATTTGAGCAATCGATTCACTATTTGCTTGACTAAATCCTGAAGCATATCCAATAATATTCCTGATCGACCGGTCAATAAAAGATACACAGCTTCATGAACCAAATCTTGAAAAGGCTTCAGCGGATTAATGAAGTCATCTTGGCTTAGCTTATTGATCATACTTGCCTTTGGAAATTATGTCTTCTAAGTTGGTCCTTGTTGCGTCATGCTAAAAGATTCTAGACATGGCTTTTGAAAACCAGCCACAGATGCTCCACTTGTTGCCTCTATTCCTTCGTTCTATATTGTGACTGGGATCATATCCCTCCAGACTTATATTGATGTGGTTAGCATCGACTTCTTCAGACATGTTGGCCAGAATATAATGGTCCCACTAGGCATGCCTTGTTTAGCCAATAAATCTACACAAGGTGGTGGATATAATGATTAGTTTAAAACAACAACATGATTAAAGAAGCACCAACTCAGCCAGAATATTTGACCTGACCGAGAAAGTCCTAACCAAGCTGATATGACTCTAAACAACAATATGGTTAAAGATAGAATCAATAGCAAGACCCCAACGTTTACACCAACTTGATCTGTGTATCAAACCTTACCGAGAAAGTACTAATCTTGTCGATACAAGCAAAGTCGATGGAACTTACTTCCTCGCTAGAGATCGAATCCATGCGGCCCAACTCGATAGCAAGACCCCAAACTTGACTTCTCATAGGGGATCGAACTTAACCAACACAGGCATGATCGAAGACAAGAACCTATCGAGATATGTTATATAGCGATGTGCTGAATTTGTATATTGATCTGTAGACAACTACAAAGACACTAGGGTGTACATATTTATACCATTGGGTTGATAAAAGTCCTAATCAGACATGAGACAAGCTTTCCTGATAAGAAAAGGAAAATTATAAGTGATACAAGTCCTAACCGGACACGAGACAAGCTTTCCTAACAAGAAAAGGAAAGATATAAGTCCTGACTGGACAATAAATAAAACTTTCTAAAGATTAAAGGAAAGCTACTAAATCCTCGTTAATTAATATGTAGAGCTAAACTGTCATGCCATGGTTTTCATGATTCCTTGTTGAACTCGATCTCTTCTTTATAAACTTTCCATTAGTTGATCGGCTTCTTAACCGAATCCACCAACGTGCCAAGTTTTGGTGTTAACAGTCCAACATGTTTTTTATTCTCTTTTGCTTACTAGGATGCCATGTCAGCGAAAACAACCATCTATACAGCCTTAGGACCTTATTTGACCCGGTCTTGCAAGATGTGGGTCTCATGGAGTGACAATCCGAATATGGAATTCACAATAGCTGGGGATAACTGATATCAATGCCTACAAGAAATGTACCAATAGAACATAAAGACTATATTTATATAGGTTCAGGCTCCGGAGGATGGTAATAGCCCTACGTCCTATTGGCCAGAGGCCTCTTCTCTTTATCTCAAATATGGTGTGCTGCCGAGTATAGAGCAAAGGTGGGAGACTAGAGTAGCCTAGCTGACTATTTGCGTGGCGTATATTGTATGTATAGAAGTGGGTATATGTGTTGTTAGTAGCTAGCAAATAGCGATTGGCTACTCAAGGCTTCGACTTGATCTAATGAATATTGTGTCCTTAGACTTCATCCCCTGACCCATGCTTTTCCATAGGATTGCAGCCTATCCAATACGCGGGTCTTGATTCCTTAGAGTACCATGCCGTTACCCCAATCGACTTGTCCATTACTTTTAGGATACACGACAGTGGTGAAAGAGATTTTAATTCCCAAGTTTTAACAGAATTCTTGAAAATCCACGCTCTAGAATTGGGAACCGTTATTAGTAATGATACGGTGCGACAACCCAAACATGCTAAATATTTTGTGGCACTAGATGCTATCGATGCCACCGGCTCAGCTTCGATCCATTTGGTAAATTTGTCGATCGCAATAAATAAGAATTTTGCAGATCCTCAACAAGGTGTAAACTGTCTAAGGATGTCGAGCCCCCAACACAAGAGCGGACATGTGAGAGGAATAGCACCTCCCTAATCTCTTACCTTTGTGGTAGATCCTTGTGAGTGAGATTAGAGTTGGTTTTCAGTGAGATTTGAGTGGGATTAGAAGGGTTTTGAGAGGAGAAGAGAATTGGACTTGAGAGAAGGGTTGGGAAGTGAGATTGGGCACTAGTGAGCTTCATCCCATCCTTAAGAGAGCTTGCATGTGAGCTTCATCCTATACATACTTTGAGAGAGATTGAGAAGAGGGATTGAGAGCTAGTGAGCTTCACTCCATCACTTGACCACTTGAGTTCATTGCAAGCATAGCCTCGATTGTGTTTATTACTCTTGGAGGCCAAGGACTCATAGATGGCTAGGCGTCGCCCGCGAGCATCCGGTTGTGTGGATAGCCGGGGAGAGTTTATAAAGGTTTTCCTCATCTCTGCAAGGGAAGAGGTAAGTTAGTTGATACCGCGCTAACTACTAGAAGGTTGCTTGGTAGAGCAAGTTACAATGAGGGATTAGGGCTCTCCGGTAGGGCTTGATCTGAGGGGATCACTCTAAAGGCTTAATCTGGGGGGGTCACTTGAGAATTGCTAATCCGCGTATGGACTTGGACACTAAAGCTTCCTTATGGTTGGTAGCATGGTGAGGCATGGGATTGAGGGAGATCTGGCTCCTTGGAGCACCTCACCGTGTCTCTCGCCTTCTTGTGTATGCTATTTGATTTCACTACCTAGTTACTTTGAACTTCTCCTTTGTGAGAAGTTGTCACTCACTGATCGGAGCATCTGACACTATATCCCAGATAATCCGGTCCCCGAACTGCCTGGTCCATAGTGTCGAAGTGTCCGGTCAAACTGACTTTCGATGCCAAGTGATTTGCAGGTTTTAATTAGGTGGCGTCTATTCACCCCCCACCCCCCTCTAGACCTTTCAATCTTTAGCAATGCTAGGTTCGACTACCATCGGGTAGCGTCTAGGGTCACTGCTTGTCGAGGGGTGGCCATTAGGAAAGAAGGTTATGGGAAGTGAAGTCTAGGCTAGCCGTGAATGATCTTACCCTTTGGTCTCAACTTCTCATCGGGCCCTTTTGACTTCTTGTTCCGATGATTCGGCTTGTTATCCTGCTAGAATGCAGGGTACTTTCCTATCGCTTGGGGAATTGTCATCGTCCTGTTCATTGAACAAAGGCTCTTTAGGTGTAACTCATCCCCTTGGCATATCAGGAAAAAGCCAGCAATCTTTGGTCAAGTGTGTCAAAGATGTCTGTAGAAGGCATCGGCCTCTTGGTCGAGATGATGGGAAAGGATTACGATAAGAACATCAGTTCTTCGTATGTGACCTTTTCCCTGGCCTTAGGGTTGTGCAACGTAATCCAATCAAGGGGAAACGTCGGCACTCTTGAATTGTATGCGGCGCATGAGGATGGATAGGGCACCTTCCTATCTTTTTTGAGTTCGCAATGATTTGATGGCATTTATGTGATTTCGACTTGATGAGGTGTCTAGGGTTCTTGTCCCGATTCTCTACTGGACTTTGGTTCTTTGGGAGCATCTCGGGTCGCCTAGTGGAATCACTAGTCGACTCAAGTGTCAGAACAGGAATTGAGATCAAGATCGACCCGACTTGAATCTTCATTATCTGTTGCTATGTCGTATCTCCCAGACTACGCATATTAGACTGTCTTGTTTTCTGTCTTTGCACCATCTCGGCTTAATCTTACTGGAATCCCACTACCTGGCATGCCAATTATCGATTGGTGTCAAATTGAATACAAGATTTGGTATACCGGCAGGATCCGCTGATACCAAGACTAGCAAGGCTTCACAACAAACACAGAGGGGATACATATTTTTATACATGTTCAAGCACCTCTCCTAGTAATAGCCCTACTCCTGTCAGCCGTGTGGCCTATTTTCCTTTAACACCAGATGAGGCTTGTCACTGAGTACAACGAACCGTAACAAAAGGTTATTCTAACACTCGACTAGTATATATGAGGGTATATGGCTAATATATGTGTATGTGGGGCTAGTCGAATTGGCGAAGTTGTCTACAAGGTGCTTCCGTAGGTCTTTGATGTGCTCCGGTGGATTGGGTGTCTTTTAGGCTTGATTTAACATATCTTGAGCTCTCAAGGGGGTTGTAGATTTATACCCCTAGTAGGATATCGTAACCTAGTGGGGACTCAAGGATTCCAAGTAGGTAGTATAGCTGCTATCTGAATTACTTCTTCCAGTATAGCAAGTTTTCCTTGACTTTCCTAAATTATGTATAACTTCGGTGGGCCTCTCTTCGTATTCATGAAGGTGTCCAAAAAACATGATTACCATATAAACAATAATACATGGTACCCTATACCAAGTACTATAAAACTATGGGTTGATTTCTCTTTTTCTTTTCTCTCATTTTCTTTTATCTTTTTAATTTCCCGCCAATTATTTTGGGGAGTCACACAAACCACCATCATCAATTGGTGAACCAGCGGGTCTCGTCACATACAGGATTTACTGTATCGATCCACTCTATATACAAACACATTCTTCCATGGATCTGTCAAAGAAATATAAGGTGGGGGAAATATTGCCAGAATAAATAGTAAGGAATAAATGTCAACAAAACAATTACCTGAAGGCAACAATTTGGGCATTTGAAGAATTTCCTCCCTTGAGTATCAGGGTTCCAAGATGTCATAAGCTAGCATCCTTCACCACATAAGCACAATGACCAGTCACGCCAACGTGGAAGAAGCCCAGCACAAGGATCCCTTTACCAATCTGGATCCTCAGTCAAAATGCTTCTAGCAGCCATTGTTTGTTCGATCGTATTTCAGATGGCACAAACCAATGGTTTGGGGTTTTCTTCAAGTAGGATGCATATGGAGAAGGTCTTATATAGATGGGTATGTATTCACTTCATAGCGGTTGCATAATCACAACTCAGATTCATACGACATGGACTCTGTAATGCAGGATGACTGATAGAGTTCCTGTGCATGAACCTAACATGTGATTTGCAATTCCCTGGTTATATAGATGCCTTCTATAGAGTGGTATGTGTTCAATTCATGGTGATTGCATAATCACAGCTCAGATTCATGCGGCAGGAGCTCCGTGACATGAGTGTGTTCTATAGATCTCCTGCGCATAAACCTGGCTTGTGATTTGTGATTTGCAATTCCACTGAGGGCCAAAGAACTTATGGTTAAACAACCATTACGTGGCATTATATATATACCGAGGGATTGTGCCATGAGTTGAAGATAGTTCTGCCAGTGGCTACCACAGCATGTTCCGAAAGTTCACTGCCAACACGACTTCACCAGCACGCATCGAAAGGAGCCTGTTATCAGTGTTATAGCGCGCGTCGAAAGCTACAATCAGTATTGTTTCTACACTCACAGCACACTTTCCATGCAATAATGCATGGCCCATCGTCGTCACGTCGGTCCCAGGGCTGCCAGCCTTTATCTCTGTCATCTCTTTTCCAGTCATTCCACTAACCACGCCCAATGAGAAGAGAATCCAAGGCAAAAAATGATGTGTAGACCTAGTCCATGCACCACTACATTATCGCTATTTAACTGGCCATCCAACATGACAACTCCACCTTCACCCAAAATATCACATTCACATCATGTAGTCCTCTAGAAGGGACGATACCCCGCCCAAAAGAAAGGCTCCTGCTTCTCCGCCTGAAGGGATGGAGGTGTCAATGTGCTTTTGTGATGATTTGTGTAGAGTTGTCCAGTTAGACGATTACTCCAATACCTATGCAAGGAGGGTTTTCATCTGCGACAACTATGCTTGCAACCCACCCAAGATCAACACGGTATTGTGACTGCTCGTACACTATATTAATCCATTTCTATAGAAATGCAAGCCTAACAAATATATTGCAGTTCCCCCATATTTGTGTGACTTCGTCCAATGGATATACAACTAACTGTTGACACCAAAATCTAGGCGATTCTGTACTAGATACGGTCAAGGAAAGAGCCGATGGAAGGTTATCCAGAAGCAGCTGAAATCAGGAAGGAATCATAAAGACCGTGGATTGGCAGTTTATTTCTATCTATTACTTAGGCATGCTTTAGTTATTTTCCTTACGTAATTAGGAAGGAATCCTAGTTTCCTTTTTTTTTTAACGGTTGTATATAGCAAGCCGATTGAGTAGTATCCAATTAGGACTCAATTGACAAGGGTATACATTGTATGCGAGGGGTACTTGTAATTTTTATCTCTCGATCAATACAATTTCGGCGCATCGCCACCTTACAACCTACTCGACGGGTTCTCGCTTCAGCTCAAGGTTGCATCGGTTAGGTCTGACCTCCGGCGAAGAACTATGTTTCGTCGACTGCGATTGTATCAGCGATGATTGATACTTTCTTGGTTAGGTCCGATATACTACCATTAGTTACATGACCTGGGATGCAAAAGGAAAACATCAAAAACCGGGGAGTTAGCGTCAGTTATAAAAAAGTTTCATATGCAAAGCATTAAAATTCAGGCAGATTGCTATACCAATGCTGCACGAACACAGCACCATTGCTCTTCTTTATTGCACCCCATAGAGAAAGCTAAGAAACAGCGAAGTCGCCGCTGTCTCGGGCATCACAGTTGTGTCCATGCGTGACACCATCATCGAATATGTACGTGTGTGGTGTGTCATCCTGGCCTTCAGCCCTCGCCGCAGCCGATCGACCAGAACATCAGCGCGTCGATCATGTCTCGATTGAAGGGTTCTACTGTGGCCCTGTGGGTGCTCGGTCGGCTGCACTCTGCGGTCTCGCTACCACCGGAGCCTACTAAACGCCTGCCATTGCTATATACGGCCCCATGAATTCCTTTTCTCCGACATCATCCTCAACGCTGCCCATGTTTGCCCGCGGCGGACGGCGCCGGTGGCCAGAGAAAAAGTACAGTGTCATTACCGTCTGTCCTGCACTGTCTAAGAGGAGGCCTACTCCACCACCGCCTGCGGCCAGGTACTGAGGAACCCAAACCCGACGAGGAAATGGAGCTTCAGCTACTCACCTCATTAACACAAGCAGATCCATGACGACGACGTCACTGCTCCTCGGGAGACATTTACCACCTCGTCCCTCGTCGGCATCATAGGGTCCCAAAATTATAGGCCAACTCGATCATAGCAAACCAATGAAACCACGGCGGTGTAGATATAGCTGAAACTGCATGGGCAGTTTATCCTGTGATCAGATCAGAAGAGAATCATCCGTGAACACACAGGCGTGGGGACGAGGCGGGCGAACGGAGACGAATTCTGCGTCGATCTCTCATCCGAGTTGTAAGATCGTAATAGAGTAAACAAACCAGCGAGGAGGGTGAATGGTTGGAACTAACTTTTCGTGGAATTAAAAATTACCTTTATAACTTGGTCTGACCACAAGGTCTAGGCCGGTCTAACCGCACCACCGGTCTGACCGCACCTAAGCCACCGGTCTGACCGCGCCACCGGTCTGACCATCAAGACGCTGGAACCATCGCAAAAACACAATATCGAAGAGCACGTAGATGTAGATCAATTTTATTGCTTCAATATGTGTTTACAAAGTGCAGCAATAGCACTCCTCTCTAAAAATTCAAACTAAATCGAACCCTAGGCTCAAACCCTAATTTTACAAATTATCTAATCTCCAAAAACCGTCTATCAACCGTCACAATGAGAAGACATACCCCTCTTATATATATACCCACGAATATGGATGTGCAAAGCCACGAATTCCACTTGTACAAGACTCCTATTCCAATTAGGAAACCTACTCGTATAAGAAACAAACTCAAATCTTCTTTTCCAAAAACTTGGACTCCTTCCAAATTTGACTCTAACTTCCATACGCACACAATCCCTCTTGTATGCCATATGGATTCTCCAACCACGTGCATTATCCTCTAGCCTTTTAGTATCCCATGTGATCTCTTGATCCCTTGACATCTATTTCTCCCAAGTCGACTCCGATCCATCACCGGTAATACTCTCTCGAGGCCTTAAGCGATACCTACACATGAATCAACCAAGAAATAATAACCGAGCCTAAGTTTTCACCCACTTGACTCATTGTTAGCACACAACAGTATTATCCACGAATAGAAACCATCTAGAAGTCGTATCCATCAAGTAAACATGAAATCCAAGAAATCAATCCGAAATCAACTCAAATTGGTCAGGCCGGTCAGACCGGACCAACTTTCAAATCAAAAATTGTCTCTGTATCGGGCCGATCAGACTGCAAGTCTGTCCACCCAGCCGGCCACACACCGGTCTGACCAGATCCATCCCAAGATAAACCACTCAACCAAAAATCCAAATATCCATCAAACCAAATTAATCACCAATTGTTCATCACAAAGTATATAATCAAAACCATTGATTTCACATGAGTGTCACATGATTGACGGATGAGAAAATCAGAACTATGAAAACAAGTTTTCTTTTTATAATAGTATAGAGGAAATAGGTAGGGCAAATAGTTTTGAAGATTGCAATGTATCCATTAAGATATTATCCATAGGATACTGAATAGGAACATAGATAATATGTGACGTTTATAGTTATAAACTAGTTGATACCCCGCTGCAACCGCGTTGCAGCGGGAATTTGTAGTAATAAACATGTTGAATTAATTAATGTAGAAAAAATTAGTAGGGATATGCCCAAAACACAGCACAATAATGAGTTCTATGGCAATCTAGAGTGATAGTAGAACTATATATTGTACTTTAAATAGAAAGTAAAGCAATGGCTTGGAATGGATCTTTGACGACCTTAGTGAACTTTGTGCAAAGGAACCAAATAGTCAATGCCCTCAGCAGCTGTGGCATTCTAAAAACTGAATAAACACATACAATCTCTTATAAATTTTGTTTCGTTGAGGCTCAGTAGCATGCCTTTATCTGAAAGGACCGCGTTAAACACCATAAGCATGTAAAAAATGCCCGTTCTTAAAAAATTATCCTTTGCATCAGAGTGTCAGTGATGGGAAAAATCTTGAAGCTTAAGTAAGAAAAACATATAAAACAAATGGGGTATATGAAAGCGAAGATCAAATTTTGTACCGTACATGATTTACACAAACATAAGGTCCCTTGCTATTTTGTGCTTTTCCATGAAGCCAAGGCCTTTTTAAGTTATAACTCCCATAACTCCCTTGTTTGAAGGATCCTGAATACAAAGTAGTTACATCCATACCCTGAAAAGTGCATACGATGATATGTTTTTGTAATTTTACTCAATAAGACTTAAATATCTTGAAATCATCTGAAAACACACTTTTAACATATCATTTTGCGCACCTTTTCATTGGTTGAGCAGATACAAAACAACCCTTGCATCTTCAAAAGCTTCAGCAAAAAAAAAAAGAGAGAGAACATATTACATGGCCAGTGTCTAATGAGAGAAACTTCAGCCAGGCATATGATACACAAAATTAAAATTGCCAACATTGGTAATATACCAGGAGGTTGCGCCGTTCTCTAATGTATATTCTAATCAGTTATCAAGGATATCAATAATAAAAATTTCCCCAATTATGTACAGCTGTAGTATTATTAAACCACCATGGAAAAGGAAAAAAGAATATCACAACCGGTAAAAATAATTCTCTAGACTTTATAGTAAAGTCCATACAGCAAAGATGATTCTAAAAAATTAAGACGAAGCGAAGATGATGCAGCATAGAAAAAGGCAGCAGACCTGTGTTTCTTGTAGCGGTCTAACTGCAGGATGATGATAACCTCCCACAGTAAAATCTATAACAAAGATATCTATTCCACTAACTGCTTTCACCTAGATTTGCTTTTGGCAGTAGGATGCCCATCAAGATCAATCATGCTTATTACCCATCGTGGCTAAATCAACATATGAGGAATTTTTGGATGGCACAACTGCTCACCTAATCTGATTTTTAATGGCACCATCGATAGATTTATGACCAATGAATGGGAGGAGGCGCAGATCACACAGCCATCAAACCGAGGCGGCGGGAGAGTAGTTTGCAGATCGGGGAAGACAGAAGGGAAGCGTCGGCCGCGATGAAACTCGAGCGTCCTCACCGAGGTCGAGCGACTACGGGATGTACTGGGCCGCAAAGGACGCATGGTTTGGGATGGGCCGCGGATTAGGCCTGTATCGTGTAATATGCTGAGCTTTGTCATCTAACGGCTGTTATTGTTTGCAACATGTCAATCTAACGGCTACAACAATTCAGATGATGATGTGGCCTATTAGAAAACCAGCTTTGTGGGTGAACTATATACGAAGAGAGGATGTGTCCTCAGCCATAGGGTATGATGGGGTCTATCCATATTCTTAGACAACCTAAGTGATTTTTCTCATATGGTGCATAAAGGTGGGATTGGGAGGGCCATCTTTGGTTCTTACAAAACTACGGGCCGTTTGGTTTAGTGTCCTACTAAAATGTTAGTAGTGCCAAAACTTGGGGCAAATTTCGGCACTACTTTTGGTAGGTAGTATTGGAAGAGAAGGGTCATTTTGGTTTAGTGCCAAAACTTGTCCTACCAATTTATTGGCAACTTGAATAGTAATAATAAACATTTGGTTTAAAGCCAAATTATGGTTTAAGTCAATTTGACATCAATCTATAACTTTCTTCTCTATAACATAAGTTTCATCATTATTTTGGTAGCAAATCAAACGCATGCAAAATAACTCTACCCTACCAAGAAATTGGTAGTGACAAAACTTATCAATAAATTGGCACTACCAAAGTTTTGGTAGGGTAGAGAACCAAACAAGCCTGAAATGTTTGGAGGATAGTGCCAATTAGGAGCCAAATTTTATAATATGGTAAAGAAAGTTCTAGAAAAGTGTCAAATTAAATATGGGTATTACCAATGATTTGGCTCCAAACCAAACTAGTAAATTTACTATTCAAGCTATCAAATAATTGGCAGGACATGTTTTGGCATCAAACCAAAATAGCCCTAGAATCTTTACTTTACGAATATTGGGGTTACCTTTAGCCAATCTAGCATGCCACGTGGCATGGCGTCATTGTATCATCACTCCCCCTTGCGTGCCGGTACACACCCTTCTCGATTGATCTCAAGTATGCATGCTTGTCCGACCGGCAAATAGGCGCACTGATTTTGCCTAGACTTGGCAACGGGGCGGGTCGGGGCCGGGTTGGGCCAGAACGGCCCCGACTCCGACCCCCGAATTTCTCCCCCGACCCTGGCCCCGAAGCGACGAGCGGGGCAAAATCTTCCCCGACCCCGGCCTTGCGGGCCCCCACTGCCCCGAAAGAGAGGAGAGAATGGCGCAGCGTCGTGCGTAGACGGCGTCGGTGCAGAGGAAGGCGAGGGCGGCGCCGGCATTGAGGTCGGGCGCCGGCGTCGGGGTCACGG
>CM002478.1:19634373-19679533 GCA_000325765.3 Leersia perrieri
GCGGCCGGCGTGGAGGACTTGAGGGGGCCGCCGTTGCAGTCTGCCGGACACCGCCCTCGCTGATATGTTTTGCGGGCGGGCGGGCGGCTCGTCTCTGGCGGCTTGGCGGCGCTCCTCTGCCTGGGAGAGTGGAGAGACGAGAGAGAGACAGAGAGAGCATGAGGGGGCAGCCGGGTGGGAGGGGGAAGAAGGGGGAAAGTTAAGGGTTACCAAATATATATACCATGTCTATTGGGCCAGACCACATGGGCTTATTATTCATAAAATCTATATGTGCCATGCAATTTCGGGGCCCCTCGGGGTCCCCCACGGGTGAATATCTGTCCCCACCCCCGACATAATTCAGGGCCCCGCCCCCACTGGGGGAATTGCCAAGCCTACCATACGGTGCCTCTTGCAGTCTGCTTTTTTTTTTGGGAGAGAAAGGTTGACTTTATTCAATGAAACATGGTACAATCACGAACCAGAAAAAAGGATAAACCAAGACTAACGCAGGCCCTAACCATCAACACCCCAAGGCTCCTCCGCTTGCCACGGTCATGATGGTCGAAGGAACTGGAGTCACAATCCACACCAGAGAAGGAAGGGCCACTAAAGGCCAGTACATGTTTTGAAGCCACCTTCAAAAACATCTCGCAATCAAGATGCGATGGAAACATTGAACGCATCGGGCATCCTTGCTTGGTGGAGGAGAATCCAGTGCCATCAAACAAGACGACGACACAGGCAAGAGGACCGGCATCACCGATGAGCACATCGGGGATCCAGAAACCGACTAACCTCACAAGTGCATTTCCATTGAAGACGTTGTCGCTGGAACTACTCTGGAGGAACAAAATCGTCTCAAGGCCTTCCATGGAAGAGGCATCACCGGCCACTTCATCCATAGAAAGGAACAAGAGGAAGCAAAATACCCTCGAACATCTGTCATCGAGGCTGGAGACAAAGCCGAGCACACACGACGCCTCCGTCGTGGGCAGACCTAACCCAAACCTATCTAAACTTAAGGCTTATCGGCTGCCGATCGCGCAGTTTCCTCCACTTGCGGGGCTGGAACGGCCACCGGAAGCGGAGAAGAGCCGACGAGATCGACGCCGGAATCCAAATCGTCCTCCGGTCGCCCTCCGTCGTGAGCTGACTAGTGGCCCTCTTGCAGGCTGCTCAGCTCGCGTGCAGCTGTATGGGCCGAGGCGCTGCTCTGTGTTGGGCCGTAGCTATGCACATGCACACCGTGAGGCCTGGCCCAACAGCATGTCCAATGAGTTAAAACTGACCGCAATGATCTATGGATATAATAGTCTCCCTTTATATATTTTTCCACAGAGAAGCTACGGCGCACTCCATGTCAAAACAAAAATCCCCTATACAAGAATCAAAACGATGCACCCAGACCAAGTTGCTAGCATCGTACATATTAAAAATAAAACGAAGTAGTAAAAACACAAGTATAGAAAGTGACAAAATATATTTTCGGTTAATTCTACAAATTATAATTTTATGAAAGTCAATGAGAAATATTCTAAGAAGTCCTTATATGCGACAGGTGCAATCAAAATAATCAAAATGTAAAAAAAATTAATTGCAAGTATAAACACAGCAAAAAGTTTTTTTCCCTAATTTGATAAATTCTAACAACCTATATAGAAAACTAAAAACACAATAAAACGACACTTTATACCGTAGGATGTTTAACCAAACTTTGATAGTACTGAACAAATTGCTAATAAATCCCACCTTCCAATTTATCTAGATCTAAAGAATATATAAATACTCTATGCAAAATATTGTAAATGTAATTATAATTGCAGTGCAATTATATTGTAACTATACTACATTTACATATACATTGTAATTTATATATAACTTCCATGTAACTTATTAATAAGTTATATGCAAGTTAAATATATTTGTAAAACTTATTAACTCATATAAAAGTAACAAAGAAATATACAAAAGTAGTTTCGAACTTCGTTTATGTTGTTTATCTTGGGCAAAGCAAAAGTTTTTTTAAAAAAAAATGACATTTGAAAAAAATTAAAAAATATGACGACAGATTTTTAGTCAAATCCATAAAATATAGGTTAAATTAACGAGCGCCAACGGACGTGATGATTTTCTAGAATGAAATATCTATATGCAATTTATGTATAACATGTTGCGTGAAATATAGATCACAGAAGAGAGACTACACTCAATTCTCAAATACGAGGGTCAGAGGTGAGAGAACATATTTGAAATTATCAACAAAATGGAGGGTCTTTTTCACAAATAGGGTGTCAAAGCTGAGAGGACCGATAACTGCAGGTCTGAAAAATTGGAGTGCCTTTTCTCAAATTTGGGAGCCGTTCGCTCGCGCGTGGAGGTGCTGTCATTGGTGAGAGGACTACACTTTGATGATGGACGAGGATGTTGGATGATTTTCTTTTTATGATAATTAATTATTTGAGATAAAAAAAACATAAATTAACCATTCAAAACGTTATAATCCAGTGCCCATATATAAAATAAACGGGCAATTACATGCCAATAATGACAACTTGCGTAGGCTCTACATGCGTGGAGATCAATCAATCGAAGGGTTTTGTCAGGTTTTGTAAGTATTAAGCATTAGCAATGCAATCGTATATATATGTTTAGTATTTTTATATTAAGAACAGATACATTCTACTTAACGGTAGAAGTGCGGTACTTCATTACTTTATCTGTTTTCAAATTACTACTTTGCCTTTTTTTAATAATTATCATACTATTTTAATTTTAATAACTAATAATTCTTAAATGTTTAAACTACAAGGAAATCCACAGTATTTGTGATTTTTTTGTAAATGAATAGTGAAAGTTTAAAGATAAATAATATCCAGAGAGAATTATTTAAAAGTTGAGGGAGTAGAATTTAAATCTAACAATCGATTTTTTTATGGATTAAAATATTTTATTTGAGACCAAATTTAACATGCCATAAGAAATACGAATTTATTATACTGTAATATATTTTAATTTTATCTTTTTAAAATTTGTACTATTATACTACCAGTGGGATCACCATTACATGATTAGAAAAAATGAGTGGACCATAGAGAAGGCCATGGGTGCCGGCCTGTAAACAGCCATAGGTGCCAGGTTTCCATTCAGCGCTAGTTTGGCGACACCAATGACAGGGTCTAGCATTGATGTTAAACTAAGATCACGCAACTTTAGTGTCGTAGACTGACAAATCGAATACGTGATTTGTTACACCCAAGGGATTCGCTGATACCAAAACTAGCAAGATTACATAACAAACACAGTGGGAGAAGATTTTTATAAAGGTTTGGGTCCCCGTCAGGGTAATAGCTTTTACTCCTGTGCGGCTATGAGGCATGTTCTTCCTTTATCAACGGATTAGGAGTGTCACCGAGTACAATGAGCCGCTGCAGAAGACTAGTCTAGACACTTTTGTTTAGTATATCGGGTTGTACGGCTATATGTGTATATATGTGGGGCTAGTCGAATAGGAGAGGTCGTCAATGAGGCACTTTTGAGGTTTTCGATGTGCTCCAATGGATTCCAAGTCTTCAGACTCATGTATTTAATGTGTATTGAACGTGCCATCAGCCCTCCAAGGTCCTCTGGATTTATAACCCTACGAGGACAGTCGTAGAAAGCATAGCAAGTAGAAAGTATAGCAATTTATACCACCTGTGAGCAGGGTTTTCCATTTTGTTTTTTGGTTTTCTACCGGAGGGTGACAAGATTTCCGATATCTCAGAAATTTCAGGAAATTTCGGACCGAAATTATTCAAATTTTAACAAAATTTGACCAAATTTAAATAAATTCTGACCAAATTCATAAAAAAATTCAAAAAATCCGGAATTTACGAGATTTTTTCTGCTACCGGGTGGAATCTCGATCCGATATTGTAAACCATGATTGTGAGTATATTCATGATCTACTCGTACTCAGTGATCCCGAGTAGAAAGTATAGCAGGATAAGGAAGGAATATAACTTTTGCTAACCAGATTGTATCTTCTAGTATAGAAAATTTCCCTAGCTTTTGCTAGTTGTGTCGTACTTGGTGGGCCTCTCTCCGTAAATATAAAGGTCTCCAAAATATGCGGTTACCATATACACAATAAAATGGGATGCCCTTACCGAGTACTATGACATTTAGGTTTATCCTAGCATTAAAAAAAAAGCGAGGCTCGACGAATAGGAATCAAGCCGATTCATTGAGCCACCGGTACATTCTTTGGATCGATTCCTAGTTTCTCATATCATCAAGATGAACATAAAACAAACCCGCACATCCCAAGATGAACACATGAACAAAATGGAACAATAATCACTAAGAACCCTAAGAAACTAGATACATCATCGTCGCTACTCATGCTCCTGATAGCGGAGGGACGAGAACATCTTGGTGGCTAGGGGAAAGTGTAGGATCGAAATACAAGAACCAAACCAACCAGAGGGGGTGAATGGTTGTAACACCCAAATTCCAAATCTTTTTATGGAATTAAAAGATACCTCTATTTTGACGGAGAAAAGTCGTGCCATCCTGACGCTGCCGGTCGAACTACCTCCTCACAGCATGTCTGACCACATTGTCATCCGACCATGCCGCCGCCACTGCCGGTCTGATCAGTCCACCGGTCCGATAGCTCGCACATCATCGGTTTAACCGTCGGAATCGGAAAAAACACACAAACATAGAACTCTTGGATATAGATCAACTTTATTTCTTTAATATGTGTTTACAAAGTGCAACAAAAACACTCCTCTCTCTAAATTTGATCTCAAATAAAAACCCTAGGCTAAACCCTAGATTTTCTCCTCTCTTCTCTTCTCTCTAAAAACCTATACATGAAAGACACGCTTCTCATATATTTATACCCTTTGATGTGGCTGTGCAAAGCAACAAATCCTACTTGTATAAGGGATCCTACTCCCTTAGTAATCCTACTCATACAAGAATACAACTCATCCTTTCCAAACTTGGATTCTTCCTCCAAATTTGACTCCGCTTTCCATACGCCATATGGAATCTTCACCTCCAGATGCATTGTCCACTAGATTTAGTTTCCCGCATGATATCGTGATCGTTCAGACATTAACTTCTTCCAAGTTGACTCCTGATCTGTCATTGGCAATACTCTTCAAGCCTCAAACAATACCTACACATAAACAAACCAAGAAACCATAACTGAGAACAAGTTCCCATCCAACTTGACTCAACATTAGCACACAACAATATAATCTACGTATAGTAACCATAACAAAGTCTTATCTATGAAGCAATCACGAAATTCCATAAAAACAACCCAAATCCTACTTTTCCTGGGTTAGCCGGCCAGACCGCAGGCAACACGCCAGTTTGACGGTGTGGCCGAGTCTGACTCTACTGCAGAGTCGGCCGGTCTGACCGCACATGGTCAAAAGCAACACCTCTTTACCAAATCAAGTTAAAACAAATCAAACTCAAGTGCCAATTGTTTATCACAAAATCATAAATCAAAACATTGATTCTACTGCAAGAACCCTCGACTTCCAAGCTCATGGTTGGATGCCCCCTCATCGTCAATGCTGCTCCCGCCCATCCTTATCGTTGTCGAGCTTGTGTCTGCTGGATCTAGCTGCCCCCGAGATCGTGACGGCCAAATCTAGCCTTCCCAAGCTCGTGGCGGTGGATTGAGGAGGGGAAGAGGGGTCACGGCTGCCAAGTTCTTGGTGGCCAGATCTAGCCGCCCCGAGCTCTTGGCAGAGGATCGGAGGAGAAGAGGGGTCACGGCGGTGGCTGAGGCGAGGAGAGGGGTCACGGCAGTGGCGGTAGCGAAGGACAAGAGGAAGCTAGAGACAAGGAGGACGGGTCATGGCGTCGGAGGATGCGAGGAAGTGTCGCAGTGGAGGACGCGAGGAGGGTGCAGGAGAGAGAAGCGAGTCTTGGATTTGATTCAAGGATTCGAGGCAGGTTGGTCATCAGCTTGAATTAATCCCTGAAGTGCTGGATTTTATTAAAACCGGCATATATAATATATTTATAGGTGCTGGTTTATAAGGTATTATAGGTACCGATTATGAGACCTCGAGTAGACAGAAAATGTCTAAAGGGTGCCGGTTCTGTAAAATCCCCTGTTTGGACTTTTAGTAGTGGACCCATAACGTACTGTTATCAGCACTTAACCAAGTTTGATTGGTAAGTTGTGTCCAGCCGTTGGTTCCAGTCTGGTTCTACGTGGCTAAGTTCGAGTCGACGTCATATAAAGCCAAAGGAGCCGACACTCTAGGGGGTTCCTAGATGGAATTTTTTTTTTGGGTTCTAGAGTTTTTAATCCATGATACTGTATTAAATTATGAACCGGCACCTTTAGCGGCACCTTTAGGTTTATGGCCGCGTTTAGTTACCCAAAATTTTTGGGTCAAAAATATCACATCAATATTTGGACACATATTTGAAGTATTAAACGTAACAAAATAAATTACATATTCCGACTGTATACTGCGAGACGAATCTTTTGAGCCTAATTACGTCATGATTAGCCATAAGTGCTACAGTAACCAATATGTGCTAATGACGGATTAATTAGGCTCATAAGCTTCGTCTCGCAGTGTACAGTCGGAATATGTAATTTGTTTTATTATTAGTCTACGTTTAATACGTCAAATATGTGTATAAACATTGATGTAATATTTTTGACTAAAAAATTTGGGTACCAGCCTATATGAACCAAAAGAATATAGCAGGGCTTGATGAATTAGAATCGAGCCAGATTCCTGGAGCCCCCAAGTACATTCTTAGGCTCTGTCAACACATCCAAGATCCCTTCAAAAAAAAAAAAACACATCCAAGATCCAGTAAAGACATGAAAGAACGACGCTAATTCCTAGTTTCTCATATCATCGAGATGAACACATGAAAAAAAACAACGTATCCCAAGGTGAACATATGAACAAACTGTAACAATAATCCCCTAACAACCGTAAAGATGCGTTTGGAACTACGTAGAAGGTTTGATTTTACCCTTGTTTTTCATGAGTACTTTTTCAAACTGCTAAACAATATCTTTTTAAAATAAAATACAGAATTTCCTTAAATCAAAATATAGAAATTCCTTAAAAAAGTGCCGGGCCCCAATTAGGATTTTTTAAGGTAGTGAGGCCCACAACTATTATCGGCACTTGACCCATCAGTTGTGTCCAGCCGTTGGTTCTAGTCTGGACCTACGTGGCTCCAAGTTGGAGTGGACGCCATATAAGGCCAAAGGAGCTGACAGTCTAGGAGTTCCTAGATGGAATTTTGTTTTGGGTAAAGTTTTTAATCCACGAGGAGTTGATGGCGCTCCCATGGCTTCGTGCTGCTGAATCCTGCCGACCTGGAGGTTGTGAAGCAAATTTACCGTGATCAGGAGTTCCGCGCCGACGCACCCGGTTGGTTCTTAATTTCTGATCATGTGCATCGTGCGCGCGAGTGGAGATAAACTCGCTGTTTAGAATTGGTTTGCAATCTTGTAAGCCGATTTTATGTTATTTATTTTTTACCCTTGCTGCTACCTTAATCTGTTTATGTTGAGTGCTGTCGAGCAATTAAGGTTGAGCATGAACAGATTAAGGTTGGTAATGGTAGTGGATGTTCACATATGCATCTATTTCCTTACTGTTGACACTTGAATTGGTCAAAAGGGTATTTGCTACTACTGCTTAACCAAGACACATATGTTTGCTGCTACCTTGCCGATTGGTTTGCTGCTGTTGTACCTTGTTCTGGTTGATTAATTTGACAGATAGGCTGGTGCTAGTTGTTGTTGTTTGATACCCTGAAAGTGGGGCCAAATTAGGGCGATTTTGCTTGGTGCTTATTACCAAAAATGTGATCTCTGCAGAGAACGATCTCTGCTTTTATGGATCATGCATACGTTTAGTGTATTGTTTTGAGACTCAATATTGAAAGGGTTTTTTTACGACACCCAATATTACTTGCTGTTAAATACCTCTCTTAGAAGTGCAAAAGTGTGAATTTCACCCCCAATGATTTTCAGGTTGAGAAACTTACATTCAAATATGATAACAGGTTAATTGAGAAACTTGCGATCGATGGCTGAGTTGGTAGATTACGCCGGCAGCGCGCGTGGGCTCATCAAGACGATCATGGCCACCGTGCAGAAGGTGAAACGGAACAAGAAGCAGTGTCGGGAGCTGGAAGACCGCGTGAGAATGGTCTTCATCGTGCTAGATCGGCACGAGAAAACAAGCTTCGATAAGATGCGGCAGCTGCCGGGGGCAAGGGAAGCAATGGACGGGCTGAATGGCGTGCTCCAGGAGGCGCACAAACTCGCCGTTTCGTTCCAGAGCAAGAAGCGGCGTTGTCGTCGTGTTCTTCCATGGGTGCGATGGATGTTCAATGCCGAGACGGATGCCGAAAGGCTCGCCGATGTCCTGAGCAAGATCGACTTCTACCTCTCGTTGTACCCTCCCATTGCACATGCTGACACTGCCCGTCGCCTGGACCAGCTGCTATGGACGACTGCCGCGGGTGTCATCGTCTCCGTTGTTGCCTTCTCTGGGTTTGTTCTTGTCTCCATGCTTTCACGGAAGTGAATCGGCTGATCAATGTACAATAGTGTATATAAACCCTGGCATATGTGCAAAAGAACTCTCACTGTAGTCATGTTTTTTTTGTTGCATATGCATATATGGGACCTTGTATCTGTATTCCGCTTTTTTTTCAGGAATATACACTACAACACGGTATAGATTTCGAAGTAGACTTTTTGGGGCACAGTAGCATCTTGTGATTCTTGTCTCAAAAACTTACATTGAGGGCTTTGTTGGTTACTGATCTCGGCAAATCGAGGAGATTGGCATTGGAGACATGGTCCACCCCATGACCTCCTTAAATGCAATTTTATTTCAATGGAATTTATTTCCATAAATCACACTTATGAGCTATAAATCAGAATTATGTGCTATGATCAGAGGCACAATTTATTGTGTTAGGAACAGCCCCCGAGTCTCACCTGCACCATCCATCTATAAAAGGAGAATGGCTGTCCCTGCGAACTAACGATTCTTTCCTCTCTCGCATGGTAAGCCTCTTCCTCCAATGTCCCGATCAAGAGAGGCGCAGGTAGAGATCCGAAGGACTTCTTCCACACCATTGAAGGATCTCATGGTGGCTTCCATGGCATCTACAGAGGTAATGCCACTACTACATCAAGCAAATTGAGGAGAACAATTACAGCAAAAGCGACATCAAGGACATCTCAAAATCCGGTTAGTTAAACCCATAAAAAATTCCGCATAAAGAATTAGAATTTTGGTGATCATGTTTTAGGCTAATTTTAAGATCTTATGATTGAGAAACTTACATTTGGTATCAGAGCAAACTTAGCCTTACATGTTCCCTTCATTCCGGATAATGAAGCCCCTAAAAAGTGCTGAGCCCCAATTAGAATTTTTTAGGTAGCGAGGCCCACGACTATTTTCGGCACTTGACCCGTCAGTTGTGTCCAGTCGTTGGTTCGATTCTAGTCTGGACCTACGTGGCTCCAAGTTGGAGTGGACGCCATATAAGGCCGAAGGAGCTGACACTCTAGTAGCTCCTAGATGGAATTTTGTTTTGGGTAAAGTTTTTAATCCACGAGGAGTTGATGGCGCTCCCATGGCTTCGTGCTACCGAATCCTGCCGACCTGGAGGTTGTGAAGCAAATTTACCGTGATCAGGAGTTCCGCGCCGACGCATCCGGTTGGTTCTTCACTCGCTGCTTAGAATTGGTATGCAATCTTGTAAGCCGATTCTATGTTGTTTATTTTTTACCTTGCTGCTACCTTAATCTGTTCATGTTGAGTGCTGTCGAGCAATTAAGGTTGAACATGATCAGACTAAGGTTGGTAATGTAGTGGATGTGCTCATATGCATCTATTTCAGTTATTCTTTACTGTTGAGACCAATATTCTAAATAGCCGGCTATAGCGGCCGCTACAGCTGGCTATAGCTGTTTGGAGCCGCCGCCGCTAGGACCGCTATTAGCCGATTTTAGCCCACGATAGCCACTAAATGGGCTGTTTTAGCGGACGCGAAAATGGGCTAAAAGGCTGATACAAGCCCAGTCCCTGCCTGTGAGGCCCGATTATCTAACCCTAGCTCCTCTCCCGCACGCACGCACCTTCCCCTCTCTCGGCACTTTCCTCTCTCTCTTGCGGTCTCTGAACGAAGAAGCGGCGGCGGCGGCGGTGGCGGTGGCGGTGGCAACCGCGCGACGAGCTGGCAGCGGAGGAAGGATGCAAGCAAGGGCGAGCAACCCTTGAGCAGCCGCACCTACATATCTGACCGGCGGCGGCTAGGGCTCCCCGGCGGAGGCGGCGGCTGCTCCCTACGGCTGCGCCGCGGCGGCTGCTGCAGCTGCTGCTCCACTGAGCGTCGGCGGCGGCTACCAGGCTGCTGCTGCTGCTCCACTGCATGGTGACGGCTACTGCTCCCCTGCGCGGCGGCGGATCCTCCTCGGCATCGGCAGCGGTTGCTCCCCGGCGACGGTTCCTTCTTCATCGATGAACACCACCCGTCCTGCTGTAATGGCAGGTATTATTTTCCCTAAATCTCATTTTCATACTGTGCAAAATGCAAACCATGGTGTATTAGGCTTGTAGATTACACAAATTTGGTGAAGCTTCTGATTTATTCATTTAGTGGCACCAAATTTCAGATTGTACTTGTTCGAAATGCTTAATATATATGACATCCATTTCAATTCATTACTTTCTGAAACATTTCACTAAACTAAAACTATAGATCAGAGCAATTCCTGCTGTGTTTGCCCTTTTAGTTGATGCAGTTGTAATATGTACTAGGAAAGAACAAGAATACATTTTATTTTTTGTTTGTTGTTTGTCACTTTATCGGGCTAAAAGTGTAGATCAGAGCAATTCCTGCTAAATGTGAAGAGTGATGTTATTTATTTCTTCTGTTTGTCCTTCCAGTTGATGCAGCTGTATTGTGGACTATGATTTATGACTTTGAAATTTAAACTCTATGTCTATGTATGAAGTATTACATGGACTATGAATTGGTGAATGGCGATGAACTATAAATTGTTGTTGAGCTGTTATGTGTAATCTGTGAAAAATGTGTCAATTATTAGATGAAATGCTGCCAAAATTTTCAATTTTTTTTTTTTTGAAAACCGCTAAATGCTTAGCTGCCGCTATAGCCGGCTATAGCTTCTCTTAGCTGTTAGAGAGCCTAACCGCTAAGAGGCTTAGCCCGCTATTTAGAACCTTGGTTGAGACTTGATTTGGTCAAAAGGGTATTTGCTACTACTGCTTAACCAAGATATATGTTTGCTGCTACCTTGCCGATTATTGGTTTTCTGCTGGTGCTAGTTTTTATTGTTTGATAACCTGAAAGTGGGGCCAAAGGTGCTTATTATCAAGAATGTGATCTCTGGAGAGAACGATCTCTGCTTTTATGGAACATGCATATACGTTTAGTGTGCTGTTTTGAGCCTCAATATTGAAATACCTCTCTTATACGTGCAAAAGTGTGAATTTCACCCCTATGATTTTCAGGTTGAGAAGCTTACATTCAAATATAATGGAGTAGAGCTGAGGACAAAACAATTATATTTTAATGTATAGAGATAGAAGAAAAGAATTAAAGTCAACCTTAGCCAATCTATTATACATGCTAGCTAGCTAGTAGCCACAGTTAATTTAAATTAAAGCCAGCAAGTTAGCTCTTCTATTAAACTTGCTCTTAGCCTCTTACCATGCAGGAGCTAATTAACTATAAGCAGCAGCGATCGATGGCTGAGTTGGTAGATTACGCCTGCAGCGCGCGTGGGCTCATCAAGACGATCATATCCACCGTGCAGAAGGTGTAACGGAACAAGAAGCAGTGTCGTGAGCTGGAAGACCGCATGAGAATGGTCTTCATCGTGCTAAATCGTCATGAGAACACAAGCTTCGATAAGATGCGTCAGCTGCCGGGGGCAAAGGAGGCAATGGACGGGCTAAACGGCGTGCTCCAGGAGGCGCACGATCTCGCCGTTTCGTTCCAGAGCAAGAAGCGGTGTCATCGTCGTGTTCTTCCATGGGTGCGATGGATGCTCAGTGCCGAGACTGATGCTGAAAGGCTCGCCGATGTCCTGAGCAAGATCGATTTTTACCTTTCGCTTTACCCTCCCATTGCTCATGCTGACACTGCCCATCGCCTGGACCAGCTGCTGTGGACGACTGCCACGGGTGTCATCGTCTCCGTTGTTGCCTTCTCTGGGTTTGTTCTTGTCTCCATGCTTTCACGGAAGTGAATCGGCTGATCAATGGACAGAGTAGTGTATGTAAACCCTGGCGGAAATGTACGTTTTGGTACCATAAGTGCAAAAGAACTCTCAATGTAGTAATGTTTTACTTGTTGCATATGCATTTATGGGACCATGTATCTATCTATGTTCAGCTTTTTTTTCCCAGGAATATCCGCTACAACACGGTATAGATTTCGAAGTAGGCTTTTTGAGGCAGAGTAGCATCTTATCTCTAAAAGATACATTGAGGCAGAGGTGTTGACCTCAGTTTAGGGTTTATTCGGAACGATCACAAGATAGGAAAAAACTTAGGATACGAAAAGTATACAAATAGGAAAATAATCCATGTGTTTTACACATGATTGAAAAACAGATAAATGTGGAGGTTGAAATTATTCGAATGAAAGGATAGTAAAGGAACAATAATCTATTTATTACTACTACTACATGCTAATCTTTTTCCAAACTCTACTTTTAGTTATCGTTCACTTCATTGCCTGATCTCTTCACCCCTGCAAGCCGGCCTCCCTGTCTCCACACCGGCGACAGGCTCGGTCTATCGCCGATGGCCTCTGTCGTGTGGGCTGATGTGATTCGTGCCACGCAGGACCCATCTCATCTGTAGATGTTGTCCGCGGGAGCCTTGTTGAGGCGGATATTGTGAAATAACCCACCATGAAGATGATAGTCGAAGGTTGGGGCAGATATCCTAATCTGGGCTGGTTGTAGAATCCTTTGTCGAAAAACCCGCTTATTTGCATCATTTTGTCTAGGTCTTAGGAATACAAGGTCCCCTTTCGGCATGCCAATTGTCGTCATTTGACTTTTGATAATTCGATTACGAGAATCATATTCCTAGGGACAGCTGATACCAAAACCTACAAGAATCATAGAAAACAAGACAGGGAGACGATTTTTATATAGGTTTGGCCATCGGGCCGATTTTCCTGATCAACAGATAAGGCTTGTCGCCGAGTATAATGAGCGAGCGGGAAGATAATCTAGCCTATCGACTAGGTCATATGGCGTGGGATGCATGTATAGCAGAGCATACATAGCTAATAAAAAGCTGGTCGGCGAATTGTTTATGTACGGTTCCATCTGCACTCGACAGGTAGGTGTCTTTAGATCTGTTGTGACTTGTCCTCAACACCTTGAGGGGTCTTTATATTTATACTAATAAAGCTAGACTATCACATTGGACCATTGGTTTTTGTTAAACAATCCCAACCCATTTTCAATTTGTATTGAACAATCCGACACATTTTCTGAAAGGAATAAGTCCACTTTGAGTCCCTCAAATGTACACGGAATCTAAATCATATCCCTCGTCTACAATACCAGACATCTTAACCCCCCTAACTTGCAAAACCGGTATAATTTGACTCCTCCAAGGATTTTGGAGGGCGGTTCTACTGACGTGGCGGCGCTGACCCAGTATTCATCCCACGTGGTGCTTATGTGGCATTAGAATTAAAAAATATATGTGGGGCCCATCTGTCATTCACACAAAATATATTGTGGGACCCACTAATATGTGGCGCCCACATGTCATCCTCTCTCTCTAACCCTTCTTCTCTCTCTCCCTTCTCTCGCTTTTCTCTCCCTTTTTCACTTCCTCTTCGGACGGCGGTGCCGGCGAAGGGCGGGGATGATGGTGTCGGGGGACGCGGCGGCACGGTGGGGCGAGGACCCACTGAATATGCATCAGATTGGATGGCGAGCCTCCTGATGACACTGTGCACCTTGTTTGACTGCGGCGTCTCGCTCTCGTCGCCGGACACGGGGAGCCCGACGATCAGCTCGTCAGCCTCCTGCTAAAAAAAAGGGGAGAAAACCATCACCAAATTCACAAACTGCCGCCACATTTGGGGAGAAAAAATAATTAAATGCGTGCTGAATTCATCTCCTTCACCTGCTGCTGAGCTACGTCAAGCAGCATCGCCTCTAGCCTCTAACGACGCAGCTTTAGAACCTAGGATCACGACTCTGATTTCAAATCAACCCAAAACATAGCAAAATCGAGGAGGGGTTCGAGTGAGGGTGAGAGCGCGTATGGTGAGGGGGCGAGGGAGGGCGATGCCCCTGCTGACAGAGAGCCCGGTGCGTGCTTCGCTGAGGTCGACGCCAAGGCTGAACCCACAGTCATCCCGTCGCCGCCGAGTGTTGGGCAGGAGCGCCACGGGTAGCTCATCGAGGCCCCCGCCGCCACCGGTGGAGTGAGCATAGGCCCTTATAGCCCCAAATAGTGTGATGCGGGATGACTGCGGAGGAAGCGGGACTCACCGGAAGGTAGCGGCACCTTCCGATGTGTATTCAGTGGGTCCTCGCCCCACCGTGACCTCCTCACCCCACCACGCCGCCGCGTCCCTCGGCACCGCCGCCCCCACCCTTCGCCGGCACCGCCGTCAGAAGGAAAGAGAAAAAGGGAGAAAAAAGAGAGAGAAGGGAGAGAGTGGGAGGAAGAAGGGTCGGAGAGAGAGGATGACATGTGGGCCCCATATAATCAGTGGGTCCCACAATATATTTTGTGTGTGAATGACAGATGGGTCCCATAGATATTTTCTTAATTCTAACACCACATAAGCGCCACGTGGGACGAAGACCGGGTCAGCGCCGCCACGTCAGCAAAACCGCCCTACAAAACCACTGGAGGAGTCAAATTACATTGGTTTTACAAGTTCGGGGGTCAAGATGTCTGGTATTGCAAACGAGGGATACGATTTAGATTCCGTGTATATTTGAGGGAGTCAAAGTGGACTTATTCCTTTCTGAAAAAAATAAAAACAGGTCTATAGGTTGGTGGCTATGCTTCCTATCGACGGAGTGCCGATAATGTCATCCCCGATCAAAGTAATATCCGTGCCATGCCCCTAGATCTTGAGTGACTTCGTTGAGCTCCTCGAATCTCTTCCTCAACATTTAGATCACCACCTGACGGTGGTTAAGCTTGACGTGCAGCTCCTTCTCCCAGGAGTCCTCCCAAGTCATTGCATCTCTGTGCCTCTTCGGCTAGCTCCTGCTTTTGGGTTTTGAGTAGCTGGCCTCGGTTGACTGCCGACTGGTACTCCCGTTGCAGTCTCTTCTTCTCGACCACCAGCTCCTTGATCTCAAGATAAAGATTGTGCGTACTCTGACTGACTTGTTGGCCTAGAGCCATAGCTGTCAGAGTATTGACCATATCTTCATCTGAGTCTAGTTCGGAAGGACCGAGGGATGCCACAGGAGCAGATATGGAGGGACAAGTGAGGAGACTTGTTGAGGATACAGTCCTCTTCGTTCTTGGTTTCTTGCCCCTAGCCAAGTACAAACCAGCAAGAAAAATAAATCAACTCGAAATCTGCAAAAAGTGCACTCGACTACCTAATCGAACCGACACTATTCGTACCTCGCTTTCTTCTCCTCTAGCATGGAGAGGACGACGTCGGTCACACAAGGAGCATTTTGAAAAAAGGATCGAGAAAGCACATGATCAGAATTTGAGATACTCCGATGAGTAAAAAACAAAAGGAAAATGCAGAACAGTAAACTCTTACCTCTTGATACTCGAGAACCCTTCGTTTTCCCAGCATCTTGGGAGCGGGGTCATCCTGAGCAGCAGCCCATTTTCTCAAAGTTTTCTTTGGTGGGGCCTTCTCGATGTCCACCTCCTCAACAGTGAGAAGCTTCTGCTACAGAACCTGCTCGTGTTCATCAAGTGTGAAGCATTCATTTGCTTGATCGAGCAGGGGTCCTTGGATATCAACTAAAGACCACTCCTACGAGTAGATCCACAATTGATAGTGTACTCGAATGGGATTCAATCTAATCAACTACAATCAAAAAGTATGAGACAGAGAAACTTACGTTAGTCATGTGGCCGCGCTTTTCTGCAGGTAAATCGCTGAGCGGCTTGGGAATTTTGCCAGCCAGAGATGGTCTCTCTAGCGTGATTTTCCCAACCAGTGCCTTGATTTGTTTGGGAACTAAGGTCTTCGCAGGAGAGAGTTCAACAATGTTAATGTACAGATCCTAAGACAAAACCTACTCTTAAGATTTCGGGAAGAACTTACCTTCATGCGAAAAGCGTGTAGTGTTTTCCTTTCCTCCGTACTCGTAGGCATAGTGCGAGCGTCACTACAGTGGAGCAATGCTTCGCTTCACAAAGTCCTCAACGACCTCATAGGCGGTGAAGCCACTTTTTCGCTGGCGACCCACCCAGTTGACGAACTCTTGCAGGGAAGAGGTCATCGGCGGCGAGTACTTCCAGCTATCGCACACCTCAGGGGCATCTTCGGACAGGGCGTAGCGCTCAGAGTAGTCGATCTTCACATAAAACCACCCATTCTTCCACTTCAGCCTCAACGACGTCATCTTGCAGGGGATGAACTCCACCTTCAGATAACCACGGCAATGGAAGAAGAAGCATCCCACCCCTCCAGCACCTTTAGTGAGCCGAAACTCAAAAATAGTGCTGGAAGAGGGTGAGATGGAGCAGGATTGTGTTGAAGTTCTCACACA
Source organism: Leersia perrieri (assembly GCA_000325765.3). Taxonomy (NCBI): domain Eukaryota; kingdom Viridiplantae; phylum Streptophyta; class Magnoliopsida; order Poales; family Poaceae; genus Leersia; species Leersia perrieri. Next base: position 19,651,148 of record CM002478.1, read on the forward strand.
GATGTGTGAAAATTGCAAGAAGGGCGACAGAGTTGGGGGTGAGGTGACAAAGTTGGATCCCGTAATTCTCCAACACTGTGCCGAGGAACTCGGAGAAGGAAGGGAGAAAGCCGCATTGGACAAAGGAGACAAAAGTAATAATTTTAACCAGCACGGTGGACTTCACCTCCTAGGTTCGTGATCAAGAATCCCCACGGTGGGAAGCGATACCTCCTTCTCCATCTTTGCCAGATCAGTCTTGTAAATGTTGGATTCACCTAGTGCCATTTGGGAGAGATTGGAGAAGCTGGAAGTCTGAAGGTGGAAAATGAGGAAGAACTAGGGTTCTTGAGAAATTTGGGGAGAGTTAGCCAAATGCGCTAGCAAATTCCAAACAGATCTCATAACTCAAGTTTATAGCCTCGCGCCACTTCGAATTCTCCAAAATTTCTAGTGAGAATTTAGTAAGTTGTTACTATTCCTTAAAGAGAATTAATCTTCTCGAAAATCTTGAACTCTACTTGAATTTTTTAATTCGACTTTGGACCTACTCGATTAAAAGCAAAAAATATGATTTTCTTGGATATCGACTACAGGTAACGTTTGATAGTAGGACCGGACAACGTCATATCCTTTCGAGTAGGTAATGCTAGTCGAGGAATCATTCGTAATAGAGTTTGGGGGCTACTGTCATAGTACTCGGTACATGGTACCCCATATTATTGTGTATACAGTAACCGCGTATCCTGGAGACATTTATCAATACGGAGAGAGGCCCACTAGGTACAACATGATTAGGAAAGGCTAGCAAAACTTTTTATATTGGAAGATACAATTCGGATAACATAAGACTGATTCCTTCCTTATCTTGCCATACCTCCTACTTGGAATCCCCGAGTCCGAGTAGGTCACTCCTGTCCTCATAGGGGATATAAATCTAGAGGACCCTAGAGGGCTCAGGGCAGATCCAACTGAGTCTGAAGACTTGCAATCTACCGGAGCACATCGAAGACCTCGGAAACGCCTTGTCAATAATCTCACCTATTCGACTAGCCCCAAATATATACATACAACCATATACCCCCATATAATAGTCAAAGTGTTTACACTAGCCTTCTGCAGTGGCTCATTGTACTCGGCGACACCCCTAATCCGTTGATTAAGGAAAAAGAACCACACAGCCGATAGGAGTAAGGCTATTACCTTGAGGGGGCCCGAACCTATATAAAAATCTCTGCTCCCTCTGTATTTGTTTCGTATTCCTACTCATCTTGGTATCAGCGAATTCCCTGGGTATAATGAGTCACATATTCGACTTGTCAGTCTACGACAATTATCATCTAATTGCCAATGGAAAACATAGAAAAAAAAGGATCTTTTGTCTTGATCAGGAAGAAGGAAAGATAGAAGGGAATATAGCACTCAAGTCTTACATTACCAATTTCTACAAGCAACTTTTTAGTCAACCTCAGGATTCCCATTTTACACTAGATGAATCTAGAATAGATGATATATCCTAGGTTACAGCATTGGAAAATAAATTCCTTACGGCACCTTTCTCTAAGGACGAGTCCGGGCAGCTGTGTTTGGGATGGAACATGATAAGGCCCCTGGACCGGATGTTTTTCCAACACAGTTCTATCAAAAAATTTGGTATATCATCAAGGATGATCTAATGAATCCATTCAAGGAATTCCATGCGGGAAACCTACCAATTTTTAGTCTCAATTTTGGGATTATAATACTACTTTCAAAAATTCAAGAGGCAAATATAATACAACAATACAAACCAATTTATCTATTGAATGTCAGTTTTAAGATTCTCACCAAGGTTGCTACAAATAAAACTAATTTTGTGGCAGACCATATGGTGAGCTCTACACAAACTGCCTTAATGCAAGGACGCAATATACTTGAAGGTGTTGTTGTTCCACATGAGACGGTACATGAACTCATCATAAGAAACTTAATGGGGTAATCTTCAAAGTTGACTTTGAAAAAGCCTACAATAAGGTCAAATGGCCTTTTCTCTTGCAAACCTTGCAAATGGAAGGTTTCTCGCCTAAGTGGATTTCTTGGGTTGAATCTTTTGTATCGGGAGGGAGTGTGGCGGTAAAAGTCAATGACAGAGTCAGACATTTCTTCTAAACTAAGAAAGGTTTATGACAAGTAGACCTCTTATCTCCGATGCTCTTTAATTTCATAGCTGACATGTTGCCTATTCTAATCAACAGAGCCAAAGCGGATGGGCAAATTTTAGGAGGAGTGCCACATCTCATCGATGGTGGAGTCTCTATCCAGCAATATGCTGATGATACAGTTCTCTCTATGGAGCATGACCAAGAGAAAGCTCGAAATATGAAGCTATTGCTTTATGCTTTTGAGAAACGGTCGGGTCTAAAGATAAATTTTCATAAAAGCGAGTTATACTGCTTTGGCGAAGCTAAAGGTTTTTAGAACGAATACAATGAGCCATTCAGTTGGTCCACTAGTCAATTTCCTCTTCGGTATTTGGGTATACCTATACATTATAGGAAAATAAGAAATGTCGAGTGGAACGAGGTGGTGGACAATTTGAGAAGCGACTTAGTAACTAGAAAGGAAAACTGTTATACATGGGAGGATGACTTACCCTGATTAACTTAGTGTTTCGTAGCATCCCAATATACATGATGTCTTTCTTCACCATACCGAGACTACTATTGCTCTAGGTTTTATTGGCAGAGTGTTGATAAAAAAAAATGTATCGACTTGCTAGATGTAATATTTTGTGCCGCCCTAAGGACCAAGGAGGTTTAGGAATTCATGATTTGGATGTTAAAAATATAGCCTTACTTAGCAAGTGGCTATTCAGATTGCTCGCTACTGAGGGAATTTGGCAACAGTTAATATGGAATAAGTACTTAGGTTCACAACGCCTTTCTCAAGTCCATTGGAAGGCTGGGACTCACATTTTTGGGTTAGCCTAATGAAGGTGAAATGAGACTTCTTTTGTTTTGGCACCTTCACAATCAAGGATGGCTCTCAAAATAGGTTTTGGGAAGACAAATGGTTAGGAAATGCAACTTTGCGAGAACAGTACCCTTGTCTTTACAATATTGTTAGGCATAAACAGGTTACTGTTGCAAAGGTTTTTCAAATTGGATATACCATTTTTTCATGGAGAAGGGATCTAATTGGTTCAAAATTGGTGGCTTGGAGAATAACCTATTACCATGCATCACTAATATTGTACTAAGTCAGGAGTAAGATGAGTTTTGATGGAATTTGACAATGAATGGGCAGTTCACTGTGAAGACTCATTACGTAGCGCTAGTTCATAATGACATCCCTAATATAAACAAATGCCTCTGGAAACTAAAGGTGCCTTTAAAAATTAATATTTTCCTTTGGTATCTTCATTGTGAGTAGTGTTAACCAAGGACAATCTAGATAAGTGTAACCTGCAAGGCAATCTGAATTGTTGTTTTTGTCATGATAGAGACAATTAGCTTATTCTGTTTGGTTCATCATATATGTGGCATTAGGAATTACACCACCTTACAGTGTTCCACGCATGTTTACTGGTTGGCTTTGGGGAGTTGAAAAAGATTTGCAACCATTTTGTCTTGTTACGGGTGGCTGCTACTTGTTGATCGCTTTGGCTAAGTAGAAATAATGTGGTTTTTGACAGAAAAATTATATCTTCTCCAATGCATGTTGTTTTTTTCAATTATCCATTAGTTGTGCGCCTGGTTTATACTACAAAAGCTAGGTTCACGGGATTTGGTTACTGCAGTGTGTCTATGATTGGAGCAAGTGGTTTGGGAGTTTTTTTTACCTAGGGACATGAGTGGCTATCTTGTCCTAGGATTGATGCTAGTTAAAACTTCACGTGACATGTGTTTATTTTAAACTTGTGGTGGTGTTTGTTTTGGTTGTGCGCATCCAAATTATGCAAAGGCCGGGAGTGTTCTCAGTGCAGTTGTATCACCTTGATGTAATTGATTGAGTTCAATAAAAGCTCCCTTTATCTAAAAAAAAATTACATAGCTGAACATTAAGGCTAGAGGACAATAGGACCACCACTACTAGAATCCTAACATTTTCCAAGCATCCAATTACAAAATCCTAGAAACGGTCAGAAATTTTTAGGTGGCCGACCGTTTTCGATTTTGGCGAGGGTTATAAAGAAAACACTTGGCTAGGTAAGGTGTGGCCGACGGTATATTTGAGTAACCGAGTGTTTTGGTGTAGCACTCGGAAATGGTTACAAGTGACCAACGGGGTATATTAGTATCCGAGGGTTTTAATATGACAATCGAAAATTGATAAAAGTTGCCGAAGGGTCTTATAAGTAACCGAGGGTTTTCATATAACGCTCGGAAATGGTTATAGCTTGCCGAGGGGGCATATTAGTAACCGAGAGTTTTTATATAGCACTCACAAATGGTTATGAATGATTGATGGGGTATGTTTTTAACCGAAGGTTCTAATTAAACTCTCGGAAAAGATTACTGGTAGGCGCCATGTATATATATAATTGAGGATTCTAATAAGTATATCAATGCAACCATTGAGAGAACAAAAACATTATGGACAGTTCATATATCTGCATGAATAAAAAATATAAAATAAATTTTCTACTGTAATAAGTCTGTAAGTAAGAAATATCACCTTCTTTGTAGTAGTTGGTGTTTTTTTTTTCTTTTCGAAACCATAGGACAAATGCAGACACGCGTAAATATGATAGACTCACCCTGTGAATATATGGAGATCCTACCATTACGTGTGCGTGCGTTGTGAGTGTCTGCATTGTACTGTGTAATTCTAAAAAAAAAAAGTAAGATGCATATATGACTGCGTCCATATGGTGAGTGTATTCATGTTTATGGATATTCTTTTCAAAAAAAAATTTATGGGAAATTGTAAAATTAGGGGTCGACACACCAACAAAACACTGCAGTTTTAGCTTTATTAAATTAGGCTGGTTCGACAACGGCACTTGTCAAACTGGGATGGTTCCATGATCTATCGATCGATCTCCCTTGGTTCGATAGGGGTTGTTGAACAGGGACAGTTCGAAAGTCATACTAGTCACAAGTCCTATGCCTATACTAACTTACCATGCCTAAGTCACGAATTCTATGCCTATACCAACCATAACTTACCACGTGTGGCCGAGGGGAAGTGGCCGACAGTTTACGCTCGGTAATATATGTGCCCAACGGTATTTAAAGGTGGCCGACGGTATAAACCCTCTCGGTAAAAGTTAGAAATCTTGTAGTGCACTAGTAGGGATGTGTCTATTTGTGATGAAATGTTATTCTCATAGTAGATGCCAAATTTGTCACAGAGAAAATTCTATGACAAACTAGTGACGAAACTAAGTTTGTTAAAAATGGAGCGTCGTATTATTTTCTTAATGACGAATATGACAAGTTTGACATAGAACTGGTTTCATCGGTGACCAAGCTCAGTTTGGTTGTAGAACATGCTAAATTTTATGATGAAGCATAACATCACAGAAAACCTAATATCAGGTCATAAATAAGCCCCAAAATCGTCAAAGAAATATTCCGTGACGTCATGTGTCTTGCTATTATTGGAACACTTGCCCAATTATATTTTATATATTATCATCATTATAGAAATAACAGGCTCAATACAGACAAAAATACAAAATACAGTAGAACTTTATTCAGTCATTTACATCACAATTTATACACTAATTTTTTAAAAAATACAAGCCACGCTGGCCCACAAAGACCAGCAGGCCAGCCCACAAAGCTCACTAAACATCAACTAGGGTTTCAATGCAGCGCAATCGGCCACCATCCACCGCCGCCGCCACCGCCGGTCGCCGTCGCGGTCGTCGCCGCTGCACGTCGCCTTCGGCCCTCCCCGCGCCACCGCTGCATGTTGTGGCCGTCGCGAGGGATTCGCCTCAGCGCCACCACCACGCGTCCACCATCGTGCCACCGCCAGATCTGCGAGGGAGAGGGCCGGAGGCTGTGGATGCGGCCCTCACCGTGCGTCCACTGCCGCGCCATCGTCACCTGCCACCAGATCCACGAGGGAGAGGGCCGGAGGCGGCGGATCCGGCCTCCCGTGCGCGTCCACCGCTGCGCCGTCGCCTCCGCGCCGCCTCCACACCGCCGTGAGAGAGGGGAGAGGAGGAGGCTAGCGACGCGCCGAAGAGGGGGAGGAGGAGGCTGGCGCCTGGAGAGTGAGAGGGAGAGGGAGAGGAGAGTGGGAGAGAGAAGAGGCGGTGGCTCAGCGAGGGAGAAGGAGGAGAGGGAAGAAGAGGAGGGCGAGGAGGGTGGCGGCTGGGAGTGGGAGAGGATGAGAGAAGCTAGGGTTTGGTAGTTTTTTATACTACTAGGGCATCAGAGCCGTTGGATTTAGATGGACGACTAGAAATAGTTTGGCCAATTGGGCTCAAGCAGGCGTCACTCACATTCCATCTTTGATTATATTTTTCATATGTTATACACACCAATACATTTTTCATATGTAATAGCCTACATATGAGTTGTATGGTTTCAATAATTTTCAAACGGATTTACTATTTTCTATATATTAAACGAATTTCTACATGATTATCCAAAATAATTCAAAATTGAACTACGTGTACATCTTATAAGATTAAAAAATTTTAAAAAAAATATATTTAGACTCATTTGTTCCATTCTATCCTTTCTCTTGGAGATAGATGAAAAAATAAATTGTCTTATAAGGACAATTCAAACTTCTTTCTCTAAATTACCACATAATAATTATAATAATATCTATATTTGATCAGAAAATTCTACAAACTGGCATGACAACATGTTTTTGGTCCATAAGCTTGGCATAAAAACTTGCCTGATTTTAATAAAGTTGGAATATACATTATTCACAAATGGATAGTTTTGTTTTGAGTTGTAAGAAACTATGTAAGAGATATATCCATTTGTAAACAATATATGGTTTCACTTTATCAAAGTCATGTAAGATTTTTATGGGAAAATTATGGACCAAAAACATGTTGTCATGCCAGTTTGTAGAATTTTCTGATCAAATTTATGTATTACTGTATTTATTATGTGGTAATTTGGGGATATAAATTTGAATTGTTCCTAAAAGATAATTTAATTTTTCATCTTTATCCAGGATATGGGCTATAATGGAGCATTCGAGTCTAAATATTTTTTTCTAAAATTTTTGGCATCTTACTCGATGCCACCAAGCCTTCGTCCCACAAAAAAAACTGGAGTAGATCGTTCCGCCCCACAGCACTCCAGATTCGTCATGTCATCATCGGTAGGAGGCGGAAGGGGAGGCGGAAACAGTAGCACGGGCGGCGACAGAGGAGGAGGAGGAGAGGCGGACATCGTGAGCCTTCTCAACAAGGCCAAGGAGCTGGACCAGGTGTCCAAGGAGCAGGATGAGGTGCTCACCGAGATCAACAAGATGCACAAGAAGATCCTCTCTTGCGAGTAGCAGCAGCTATCCACCATTTCCCCCCGTCCCCCATTTCCTCCCCCCGTGCTGTGTTGTTCGGATTGTCGCCGAGGTGTTTGATTGTATTTGTAGGCAGAGGGACAAGCGGGTTTTAGCTTCTTCAATTATAAATGTTGGATGAGTTTCTTATATGTAAGATCTCAAGCGATTTTACATGTCATTCCCCATCAAATGCATGGTGGTGAGCTAACTTTTTTTTGTGTTATAGGGGCTACAAATCCGGTGACGTCAACGACACCAAAACCTCACGGCGGCGATAGCTGCTGCATTCATTGAATCCAACCACTCCCTAGGGTTTTGGATGAATACAATCCGCAATTTTAGATTTGAATGGATGTAACTTATTTCTGAAGGATGGAACTTTTAATTCTGAGGGATGTAACTTTTTCATTCTGTAGGATGTAACTTTTTAATTCTGAGGGATATAACTTTTATAAGATGTAACTTTAATTCTGAAGGATGTAATTTTTAATTTTGAAGGATGTAACTTTTTAATTCTGAAGGATGTAACTTTAATTCTAAGGATGTAATTTTCATACGATGTAACTTTTCATTCTTTAGAGGGTGTAACTTTAATTCTTAAAGGATGTAACTGTAATTCTTAGAGGACGTAACTTTGAGTTCTTAGAGGATATAATTTTAATTCTTAGAGGATTTAACTTTGTTTCTGATTGAGGGACTTACAAAATATTATTCAGGGTATTGGGATGTAATATTAGTTCTGCATGGATGTAAGTTTTTTTGAACATGGATGTAACTTCTTCGGTGTGGGAGAAGTAATTTTTTTAACATGGATGTAACTTCTTCGGTGTGGAATTGAGGCAAACCAGGTTAGTACCTCTCTGATCCTCCTTCACTTGGATGTCGTTTTGGTGTTTTTTCCCCCTCTTTTTTTCCCTCTGAGATTGGTGCTTTGATTCCCCTCTCGTTGTTTCATATAGACGGGAGAGCGCGGCACGGGAGTGTGTGGGGCTGCATGCTGCGCACGAGGGCATATCTGGGGGAGGTTGCGCGCGGGGGAGGGGCGGGCCGTTGTTTCCTTTTCGGGGACATGCGTTTTTCCTTTTTCGAGGGGTGGTCGAGTGTTAGCGCTAACAAGCGTCCGGTCTACGTGTAGTCGGGTTTTTTTTCCCTCCATACTATGGTACTACTGTTAGGCCGGCTTATTTGAGTATCTAATTTTAAATATTATAACGAATTTAGGGTTTTTCCCGTTGCTTTTTTTTTTCAGTCTTCATTTTTGGACAGCAAATAGTATAAAGTACAAATAGCCCCAACACTGCACATAGGCAAAAATATCCTAAGGGACTATTTGGTTCTCAACTCTACCAATGAACTTATCAATTCATTGGTAGTGCCAAAATCTAGACACATTTTGGTAGGATAAAGTTAGCTAGTTGTTGTTTGATTTGTTACCAAAACAAAGCCAAGTTTGAATAGGATGGTGAAGATATTTCTTCAATGTGATCAAATGAAACATGTGCACTACCATTTATTTGGCTTCAATCCAAATTAACATACTTACTATTTAAGTAGACAAATATTTAATAGGGCATGTTTTGATAGCAAATCAAAATGGCTTAGAAGAGTTGGGCATCAATCCAAACAAGCTTCAACACTCCACCCGGACAGAATGATCCCCTTACTCCCTTTTTCTTTTGATTTTTGTTCTTTTCTTTTCACATTCATCCTCTTTGTTATTCTCCCAAATCCCGATGCAAACCAGCCGATGCCTCCCTGGCGTGTGAGCCTATTTATCCTTTACTTCATGTCGTCCAACATGCTTTTCTGGATAGAAGGCACTATAGAGGAAAGCATTGCTTCGGATATGGATGCAAGAAAAAATGGGTATGGTATACAGAGAAGAACTGTTGCTATTTCAAGCTAGCTATTATAGAGAACTAGAGATCAGATAATGATCAAGGATCATACTCGTTTGTCATCCCCTCAACTCGAACATGTGAATAACGGTCAGTTCATTGCATAATGCAAAAAACTCCTGCAACTTGCATGCATCAACGAACTGAACTTTCGCTTGTAGCAGAGAGTAGCATCACACATCACTCCCTCCATCTGTGACCGCAGCTAGGGTTGCCACACACGAAAAAAAGCGACATGCCTTCCTCGCCCCTTGCTGCAGCCTGCGAGGAGAAATTAAAGCCATTTAGCTTTCAAATCCCAGTAGTTGCTCTGTAAGTCCGAACTCTGAACAATTTGGTTCGTTTGGTTGTGATAATCCTGACCTGGAAGAAGACAGCTTCGCCGTGGCCGCAGGCGGCGCACCGGACAGAATTGGTGCGGGGCAAGGTGGGGTCGCTGGCGACATCCTCGAGCACCTGGGTGAACTCCTCGGCGGCGTGGTGCACCACATTCCGGTACAGACAGTAGCTGTCAGCTACCTCCTGCGATTCAGGAACCAGCAAGTTCAGCCAAGCAATGCAGATATACGGCCATCCAAAACTGCTACTAGACAGTACCTTTTACCTCACCGATGAACCACAATCAATCAAAGAACGGCATTCTACGGAAAGATCTAACTACTGTTGAGGTTTGTATGACACAGTGGTTCATAGTGCTCTTTTCTTTTACAGAAATAAAGATTAACAGTTACAGTTAGAACTGAAAGTACATGAGCAAAGCAGAGGTGCAGAACTAATCGACTCAATGCTAAGTCCGCTCGCGGAAGTTTGTCACCTCTCAAATTCTTACAGAATTTCAGAGATAACTACAAATATTTTAAAAAAATAATAAAATGTAAGGGGATTGGATCCAGGCTTCATGAGAACCTGATGGTCACAGCTCCTGCAGGCATAGAGAAGTATCTTCTGTTCCCTGTCTTCCTTTGGATACAGAATGTTGTTACTGCACACACCAAAGAGGGGGGCAAAAAGATGATCTTTCATCACTTAGGGTAAAACTAAGAAAGGCAATAAGACGATAAGCATCTCATCTGCTTACCACTCACGGCAAAACTTCATGGCACTGATGGCTGAGTAGCTGAGGTCTATCTGCTTTTTGCAGACCTTCCCTATTCTCACCTCTTCTCGCTGAATCCTACTGATTTTCAAGAAGCTGGAAGCAACTGAGACGCGATCTCTTAATAAGGAGATCAAGGATGAGAAAATATTTCTTTCTCGAAGCGTCTGGAGTGGAATATCACCTGACCTTAATCCTAACGCCAGCCAGAGCCAGTTCTCTGCTTTAGTTTGCCTCTACAAGTGTCAGGAGCGAGATGATAGAGTACAGAGCTTTCTAGGAAAATTCGGGGCTTTCTAGTCCTGCCGTATACTTGGATCGAACTTATTGGCTGACAAATACAGTTGTCACCAATTAATTGAGTCTTTCATGCATGTAAGGGTGTGTCTAGTTCCTAAGTTTTTTTTAAAACTTTCAACTTTTCCATCACATCAACCTATTATACACACACAACCTTTTAATTACATCATTGCAATTTTACAAACAAACTTCCAAAAACAACCAAACTAAACAAGGCCTTAAGTCCCCTCAACTTTTCAGGGTGTGACTGACAGCAGCGAATTTGAATGGGTTGGTTTCACGAGTAAACAAAGGGAAGTTGGACCGTGGCTCTTTGAGGCTGTGCCAACGAAAATATTGGATGATTTAGGCCTGGGCCTCCTGATAAGCCAGGGATCACAATGGATTGAAACCCATCGTACAGACATCGAAACCCCCTCAAAATGTTTCAACTAACCCCGTCAAAACGCGTCAAAATGTTTGAACTGTTCAAGCCATACAGTTTGACTGAAGGATCGAACTGAATCTTTTCTACTCATTCAATCGCTCAGTTCAGATTACGATACTCCCTCAGTCCTTAAATATTTGACACCGTTAACTTTTTAACACATGTTTGACCATTTATATTATTCAAGAACTTTTTTCAAATATGTAAAGTTATATCTAAGTATAAAAGTATATTTAACAATAAATTAAATGGTACAAAAAGAATTGATAATTACATAATTTTTTTTAAATAAGACGAACGGTCAAACATGTATAAAAAAGTCAACGGCATCAAATATTTAAGGACGGAGGGAGTAGTATATTCTATAAAACATTTAGAAACATCTGATTGGATTGTGACTTCAACAGGATCATTAATCTAGCATGCTTCCAAACAGGGATAGCTTTGTTTCACTGTAAAGAACACCACTTGGGTGCTATGAGCTAAACTACCGTCCCGGTTTCATGTCTGTAGAACAACCACGGCGTCATGGGTGCACTAGACAAGAAGAACCCAAATTAAGACGTTTCATGAGCTACCAATTGTCGTAGATCATCCACTGTTGATTCACGCAATAGATAATTCATTGTCCACACAGCGGTGGTTCTGATTTGATCTTGAAGCTTATCAAACAGCAGCAGTACAGCTAGCACCTGTCGACATTTAAGTCATGGTGGTGACATGATCTGAATCTCCGAATGCTGCAGACCACCAAGCAAACAAACAAACACGAACTCAATCGCTATGGACCCAAATTTCTTTGTTCCACTTTGGTGATTTGTCTGCAAATTTCGCTGCTGTTTACCTCTGTTTTGGATGTCTGTTTGGTGGGTCCAGATTAAGTGATTAAAAAAACATAGAATGAGGAAAAAATTTGGATTTTTCTGAATTATTTTTAACAGGAAAAAACTCATAAATCTCTCTCTCTCTCTCTCTCTTGGCCAGCCAGCGAAGCTGTTGGCGCCGACGACAGAGGAGCGCAGCCCCCCGGCGGTGGGGCGCCGATTTCGGGGCCTCCAGGGGCGGCGACATCGGCCCCCTGGTCGCCTCTGCCGGCATGGCAGTGGCGAGGCCGGCAGCGACAAGCATCGGGCGGCGGCAAAGGAAGATGCCGTGATAGCCGGGGCGGCTAGGCTCGAGCGCACAGGTGGAAGGAGTTGGACCTGATGGAGGTTGCGTCAAGTGCGGGGAGGCCCGAAATGAAGGTGCGTTGTGTGCCCGATGATGACGATGGCAACCGAGCAGGGCAGGCGGCGACGGATGGGAACGGCCACCGCCGGCAGGGACAACGGGAGCGTCGCCGATGAGGTGCCGCCACTGGGGTTAATGGGGACCCTCAGGGCCGACAGATCCTACCGCCGCCGGAGGGCCGACAGGAACATCCGCCGTCCATGGGGCTGACATGACTGCCGCAGCCGGATCGACGAATTAGTGTTGTTGTCGGCGGCGACCGGGTCTCGGGATTCGGGCGGCGACGAGCGCAAGGGCCGGCGGCGACTGCGAAGCCACAGTCCGCGCCTGGAGCGAGCTGGGGAAAGAGAGCAATGTGCTTTTTTGTCTAAATGCTAGCTTTCATTGTTTACTAGGGTTGCTATGGGCATGATCATCTTTTTTAAAAATACTGACAAGGTCAAGGATGCATACACGGACATATCTAATGGAATCCTAACGGCAGTGGTACGCAAGGGATTCAAACGAAAACTCGAGGAGACAGACACAAGGAATTGAGCAAAATTGGAGGGCATGGAAGAAGGGATCAAGTAACTTTTCATGGGTATACAGAGAATTTTCCCGAGAATGAGTGAAAAAATGCAGATGAATCCTCTCCTTCTCGGCGACGGTGAGGCTCTGCATCCAGGAGGAGCTTGAGGCGGCGCCCGGCCATGCCGGAGGTCGTCCACAAGCTGCCGGTGGGGAGAAGGGGACTGGCCGTTGCTGCAAGTGAGCGCTCTGATGGGTCGGTGAGGTAAATCCTCGAGCGCCTGGTGCTGGCCGTTGATATAGCCCCCACCCGGGCGAACGATGGCCCCAGAAATCGAGCGCGGATTGATGGAGAGCGAGGTTCCGGCTGCAGGAACGGGGAGTCGATGAGAGGGTGCAAAGGAGATGCAGGAGAAGGTCGATAGCTCATGGCTCCCTTCGCCGCCGCGGTGCTCCATCGACGGCGTGTGGTCTCTTCCTCTTCCTCGAGCTCAACCGAGGTTAGCGACACCTCATTTTCCCTAATATGGATGCGATACAACTTTGCTTTGCTCTGTGCTATGTTGGTCATTCAGGGGAAGAATAATGTGTGCTTGTTATTCATGAACTCTAAACAATTACGATGACACTAGATCATTGACCTGAATATGAAAGTACAGGAACAAATACAAAACTAAGACCTAATTTCAATTTCAGAATGGGGTTGAACGAGCATTTGAAATGAACACCTCGTGAACATTATGATCAAACTAGCTGGGTGGCCAATGCACGGCTAGATTTACTTATACTTATTGTATTCTTCAAACTGTAGTTACCTTAAATTGTTGATCATTTCAATATAGTTATATTGAATATATTTAATTTACCTTACCAATTAATATTGATTTGAGATAACTTTAATAAAAGCATCAAAATCCTCTTTAATAGCACCAAAAGTTCCCTCCATTTTCAGCTATAATACTCCATCAAAATTTCTAGAATATTTTTATATTCCTTTGTACTCCCTCTGGTCATCTTTGGATGACGTTTAGGACAGAAAAATAACCCTACAAACAAGTCTCCTGAGCTGTCGGAAACGACATCCAAAAAAGACCGGAGGGAGTAATATTCACGACGCAAAATATGTGAACTATGCTTTCTTTTTCTTTTTTCTCTTCCAGCCTCTCATCCCCTTTCTTTCTCCTCCATATGGGACACCCAGCCCTACAGCCATGGTTTTCGTGTAAAAGGTTGTCAACTACCACCTCTTAAACTCACTCAACACCGCTGATGCAACTGCCCTCATGCGTACCTCGTACCTTCTAGCGACATCAATGCGATGATCACTAATTCATTAACAAATTGCTATCTCCTTGCGGTGGTGGTTTTGATGTGTCTATTTTTACATCTCTTTATGCTTGTGAAAGATGGCGATGATCTTTATGTAGCGGTGTGCTTTTCGCTCGTATGCCAGTTCAGTCGTCTCTACCATGTCTAGCTCTATTGCTCTTGCATGCTCGCCTCTTCACCATCGTCATCACCGTCGTCGCTCGCTCGCTGTTGCTTGTGCTACTTTTCCACTTTTGGCCCCCGGATTTAGGTCCCAGAAACTTTTATGTATAAGTATCAATCTTTGGATTAGTACATTGATACACACGTGAATAGGCTAGAGTATTCATTGCATATGTACAAAAAATTTATTACAACACTTAAGGTTCTGCAATCTAATTATTACAAAATTAATTATACAAAGTGTTATACATAAAAGATTATTGTTCTAACTAAAAAGTCCAAACTAAGGGTTTTCTTGGGTTTCCACATCATAGTCATAAGGGTCCTCCTCTTGACCCAAGTCTAAAAATTGAGTGAAGGGTGAGTATAACATACCCAGCAAGTCATCATGCAAGATATATAATATGACATGGGGAATAGGTTACTTGCAATATAGCAAAAAGTAAACAAATACATAATAAGTAATTAAGTTTCAGCAAAGAGACCTTGTGAGTCCCGTTGCTCATATAACCGCGAGCACGGCTATTTGAATAGATTATAATACTCATACTGCAGTAGATGTATGCCACCACGAACTATAAATGGTAATGGTACCTGCTCCATGAATTATAAATCCTCACACTCTGAATGTCCTTTATCAGCAGCATGAGAAGTTCTGGCGTTCCTGAGATAATAAGGAGAAATGGTTGTATGACACCACGCCATCTCAACAAGGTTTTATTCATAAATCACCATTGAATGTTCAATGTGTAAATAATTCAACACGTAATAAATATCTCATGTCAATATTTACCCATACAGAGTAAATGGTAATTGCCAAACTAGCAATATCAACATTTTGAAAAAGAACCACTATGCTGAGGTACCACTTTTACCAGATTGCATGAATAGCTATATCTATACCCATTTGAGAATTACGGTCGTACTCATTTCGTTCTTCACATATCCTTGGCATATACCTTATATCGATTAAAACAGTTCTAACCACCCTAGAATCCACCAATTCATACGTACTGTTTTAATCTAAGTTGCTCAAATTTATAAGCATGAATAAGCAAGCTATTTTTTTCTAGTTGGCTTCCTAAGTTCATTTATGCATATAAAGGAAGACTTTGAATGAGGGTAAATACATAAATGAACTCTTGATCCTAGGTGACTGATGCACATTTATATTAAGGTTCATTTGAGACTTTAGGTGCATCATTTGAGCAAGGCAAGTTATCATTATTCCTTGATCACTTATACCTACATTTCACAAATATTATTAAAAATGTATATATGTACCTAAAGTCTTCAACTCTTGATCCTAGGTGACTGATGCACATTTTCAAAAAAGTCTCCAATGGATAAATTCTGAGATTATATTTAAAAGTTTTCTTTTTCCAATTCATGCAGCATTGATTTGTTACAAACAATGGGCAGTTCAGGGAAAGCTCAACTGGTCACAGAGCCAGATCCTTCCATAATTGACGAAGACCACTTGCCAGGTACTTCACTTTTATAAGCCCGCTCCGGTGCTCTCTATTGGCAGTAGATAGCAATATGGACCGTCGATCTGGCTATTTATACTAATATCTTATTTGATGGCAGTCGCACCATGCCAGTGACAAGAGCAATACCGCCGCGTGGTCGACGGAGGGCGATGCGGGAGCCATCGGAGTAGGCTAGTGAGGGCGTGTGCATCGGTTGCTGAGTCGCAGATGACCCACTGTTCGGTTTGGATGGAATGAAATTGATTGGATCGATCTGATGGCATCCACCGTTCCATGAAGAAGATAAAAAACAAAGATAATCTTACCATTAATCATTTATTAGTAAATGACTAATATGCCCTTTCAAATGGACGGTAGATTATTTCTACTGATAGTATAATACTGCTAGTAGAGAGCACTGGAACGTCGCTCTCACTCTTATGGGTTCGTCTACAATTCATGGAGTAGTAACTTTAGGATCTTTTATCCATTTTTTCCCATTTAGCACATTTTCCAGAAATAAACCTTGGTTTCCAGCCCATAATGCGGATTACAAATTCGTGGCATGAACAAAGCGAGTTTTTCTTTTTCTTTTTAATTAGTGTAGGACCGAACACAATATATAAACCTACTAGAGGTGAATAGTAGGTATTGACAGCGGAAGTTTAATTTTTGAATAAAAAAATAGATTGACAGAGTATCAGTAAAAACTAGATTACGCGAAAACCAACCGTTGTATTTGTCCCAAATTTTATTAGAATAAACTAGAAGATATAAGGAACAACTTCACCGAACAGATTTGAAAACTAATTAGCAGTTTAAGAGTAATAGCCTTCGCAATCCAAATATATTAGAAACTCAAAATCGACGAAAACTAAATCAAGCAACTTACAAAGCTGGAAGATCCCGTTAACGTCTTGATGATTAAATATGATCTTTGTTTCTCGAATATATTGTTACAAGGTGTAGCCAAAACACCCATCTTATAAAGCCCTAAAACAAAGAGCTCTCAAATCTTCAAATTATGGCTTATCCTCATTGTTAAGCCTCCCTCACTATTTATACCAAAAATCTATGCTAATTCCATTAGTACTTAATCCCTCAAAAATACTTATCTATTACAATTAAAAAAGATAATTCCTCTTTTCTTTTTGCAACATCCAGACTCTTGAGATATGTTCAAAAAAAAAACGTAGGCCGTTTGCAGTTATTTCGGCTTTCATGTCTTGTTGGCTTGCTGCGTGCCTGTCTCTTCTCCATGCATGCAGGAAGCTGGACGACTTGATGAGACCAATCCGCCGACGTAACCGCGGCATGGCGAGCCACCCTCGAGTAGACGGGCGCCGTCAGGGTTCCGAGTGGTCACGCGCGGGTTCGCGGCCTCTGGCGAGCGTCGCCGCGGCCAACACCGCCTGCGGCCAACACAAAGGGCCGAGCCTTCGCGTCGGCAAGCTCAGACGCTAACGGTGATGGCTAGTAACACATAGAACTCCGCTGCAGTCGACAGGGGTGGAACCAGGCCTGGCTCACCTAAGACCCAAGCCCTACTCGTGGGCCTGCTAATAGGAGAAGAGTTCATACATATATATATATATATATTAAATATTTAGGTCCAGCTCCACTCATTTGGCCCACCAGCTTCACCCTTAGCCACTTGGGCTTCCACCTCCGAGGCTCATCAGCTGCGCGCAGTCCTCAGCCCATTAGCCTCCCTCAGCCGGTCAGCCCAATTAACAATCCCTAGCTCTTTCTCACCCGACTACCCGAGTGATACTACAACAAATATTGTCTTATATGATGAATTTCCCATGACGTTGGAGCTATTCGTCACTATGTTATTTTGATTTATGACGTTTGGTATGAGGTGGGGTGGCTCAGTGACGAAAATTAGGTATTCGTCGTTAAGACCAACTATAAATCGTCATAAACTAGCCCAATAGCACATTGTGACGAACATTATTTTGTCACTAGACTCACTAACGGACGTCACAAGTTAATAACAATGTTATTTCATTCTAAGTTATTAAAAAGTTAGAAGGAGAAGTTATTGATTGTACTTATCATCTTATCGGCATGCATGGGCCACATGTTAGAGTGGGTCCTAATAAAACCTGGTTAGGTGGATCCCATAATCTCATGTCACAAACAAAAATTTTGATGCCCTTTTTCAGATAAATCCACCCGGTCAATTTTTTTCTAAATAGAATAATAAAAATCTAAAGCAAAACAAAAAGGCTAAAAAAAACATGCACTGAAATGTGAAAGAAGCTGCATGATTTTTTCTTAAATTCTAAATGTCTTAAAGTGGCTAAATAAATTTTTCATTGATTTTTAGAATACCCGAATTAATTTTAATACCCCAATAACCTTTTCTGTGTTTTTAAAAAAGATAACTAGAATAAAAGTTCTTTTGTTCTTTGGGCCATTTTTGGCCCGAGATGCTCCTTTTCTCTCCCTCTCCTCCTCCTATTCAGCCTGCCTGGTAGCCCAAATCTCCCCCTCGGCCCAAATCTCCTCCTCTCCTTTCCTTCTACTGGCATTTGCTTCTACTGGGCTGTATTGCCCGAGCTGTGTGCACAAGTGCCATGCTAGTTCGTGGGCCGGCCCATACTAAGCCTCCCGGGCTGCCGCAATCGTTGACATATGGGGCCCACCATATGGATTGAGAAAAAGAATACATGTATAATGATCTTTCTCTTTTCAATCTGTAATTAAAATTTGTAATTGATATTTCTCCCTCATATTAACTCTAAATTGGACGGTTCTTTTTTCTGATTTTTTTTAAAATCATGATAATTTATTTAATTGCATTTTTTTGCATGTTAATTTATATTCCTTGTATCTTTTTTATATGGTTTGTTTTCTTCCACCTAAATAGATAATAGTAAAACATGTTTTTTCATAACAATTGCTAATGTAAGCTCATATTCTCTATTCTAATGTTATCCATAAGATTGTGTCTAAATTTGAGATGCATATGAGTTTGAAAATGTTATAAGATGTTCAATTGTCAAAGTTTGAGTTTGATTTTAAGAATATATGAGAGATGTATCCATTTATAAACAATGTATACTCTCACTTTATTAAAATCATTTAAAAATTTTATGGCAAGACTATGGACAAAAAATATGTTGTCATGTCAATTTGTAGAGTTTTCTGAATAAATTTAGATATTATTGTGATTATTACGTGGTAATTTGTTGATGGAAGTTTGAATTGTCCATAGAAGAATATTCAATTTATCATCTATCTCCAGCACATGGGTTTGAATGGAACATAGGATTCCAATTTACATTTCCTAGTCAGCCTATATAATTGATTAGTCGCTAACTACGACTAGGGACTAACTAGACCGACTAGTCGATTAGTCACTAACTAGTTGGTTTGACTGACTAATTTACCGAATTATCTCTTATCACGCCGGTGACTCGCTAAAAACTAATTAGTCGGACTAGTCAACCGACTAGACGAACACTGCATCAACGGTGGGAAGAGAAATTGATAAGCAACTGACCATACTCTGAAGATGTCAAGAGGAATGAAAGTAGTCATAGTCGAATCATGGTCGACGACGGCCTTCACATGTGTTGCCGCATTGCCCGTTCATCAGCCGATTTTTCAATCGCATTGTCCGTTTATGATCCGATTTTTCAATCTGACTTCTGTGTGAAAGAACCATCCAATGCCCGCACGACATGACAGATCGATTACAAGTCTATGTGCGGTGTGCCGTTCATTGTAGTAGTCCACGAGTCACTTCTGCCGCCACCATCGAATATGCATGTACAACAACATCCCAATGCAGTGCGCCTTCCACAACCTCAAGGCAATCCTGGAAGACACCTCTTTTCGTCACTACGCACAAGCCCTGCAGTAGTATGTGTTGCGCCTTTTCCTTCGTTGTGGTGGTCCTAGTACTGGCACCACTCACCTCTGCCTTGGGAGATGCAGTTCCCGAATGTTAGATTGATCTCCACTCCGTTAGGACCAATGGCCCAATGGAAACCTTGAGTGCGCCCTAATCGGGGGCGCCCAGCCCAGGAAGGCTGGTGGGCCCCTGTCACACTATGCTATAAAAGGGGTGAGGGCGTACGGCACAGAGGACGAGGTTCACCGCTGCCACCACCCTCACCTGAAAACCCTAATCCGATCGAGAGAGGGCGCAGCCAGTGACGGGAACGGAGTCCACCGCCACCGACCGACGCCCCGACGACGACAACCGACGCAGGCGGCTCCACCACCGACACCGGTGACCCGACCGCCATCAACTTAACCACTGCACGGAGCGCGCGATGGCGACGGAGGGGCACCCCTCCTCGGATTCCACTGGTTTCATATAATTCCATACCCTTTATTTGTGTTTTAATTGTTCTAGTAGAATACCTACATGTTCTTGATGATTCATATTGCAAAGAATAGTCCTACCCACCTAGATTGATGACAAGAGATCCTAGAAGCAAACTAACATTGGTATCAGAGCACCTAGTTTATCGATCTAAAGGTTGGGGAAAGAAATCCAAAAGGAAACGTTGGATCTGAACGGATCGAAAGTGGAAAAGAGAAAGAAAAGAGACCTAACCTTAAGACTTACCTCGTGGTTGATTACCGCCGGGAAAAGGGCACCGCTAGGGAGCCCATCGACGGCGGCGCGCGCACCCATGGGTGCACGCGCACGCCGGCGATGGGGCCCGCGGCGGCGGCGCCATCTCCTCTGACCGCAAAGGGCGGCTGCTGTTTTTTCTTGGGCCATAAGGGCACTGGAGAAAGGGGGAGAGACAGAAATGGCCGCCGGCCATGGCTCGCCGGGCCATGGCGCCGGCGGCGAAAGAGACGCCGGCAGAGAGAGAGAAGCCACCGGGAGGAAGAGAGGGTTAGGGTTAGGGTTTCGCCCGGCCGGCGCCGCTCCGGGGTTTTATCCCCGCGAAATCGCCGCTCAGCCGTCGGATCAAGTCGACGGCTGAGATGGAGCCGGACGGCAGGCAGCGTGCGCGCCGCGAGCGGGCCGCTTTGGCAGCCCAACCATTAGTTGCTGGGCTGCCGGCCCAGTAGAGGCGCGTGGACGTTGAGCAGGCCACGTGAGCGCGTAGCTGGGCGACGGTCCGTGCACGGGCAATGAGCAGGCCGAAGCCACGGTGGGCTGTGCGTGGCGCGCGAGCGTGGTTTGGGCCGTGTGGCGCGCCAGCACGAAAGTGGGCTGCGGTGCTGCGCGCCGCTGGGCCGCGGGGCTGCGCTGCACTGTCGGCTGGGCTGCCATGGGCCGAAATTGAAAGATTAAGAACAGTAGCAGGTTTTTACTGAATTTCATTTGTTTTTCAGTCAAATTTGTATAGTTTTGAATAGATTTTTTCTCTGTTAAAATTTGAACCAACGGGATAATTGTTCAGAGAGTAAATAAGAGAGTTTTGCTACTGTTCACGTGTATTTTATTTAAAGTTTCCACTGCAAATAGATGAATATTGTTGAAATTGACAGTTTCTAAAATTGAATTTCGAATCAACGGGAGAATTTCAATTTTAGGAATTTTATAAGAGAATTTTGCCACTATCCAAGTGTATTTATTCAATGTTTTTTCCACCGCGAATTTGTTTAGACCTTAATTAAATTCGAACCAACGGACAATGAACTTTGTTAAAGTTAGATCTCTATTCAAAATTGAAATCTCTGATAGTTTTTGCATCAAGGTGATCGTTTTTTAGAGAATAGATAAAGATAAAGAAATATTTTCCACTGCGAATTGATGAAAATTGATCAAATATCTAAAATTGAATTTCGAAACAACGGGAGATTTTCAATTTTAGGAATTTTATTTTTGGTATATGATGTTGCTATTTTCTAACCAACGTTATTAATTGCAATATCATTCTACGCATTATGTCTATTTTCTGTCCAATGGTGATGTAGGCTTAATGCATAGGAAATGTAAGTGATAATTTTTATTCCCTTGTGACAAAGCAACATAAAGAGCTCATGAGGGATATTGTGACAGAAAAGTACACTGGAGGTGGCATTAAAGACTTCATCATCAAAAAGAGCAAACAGAACTCGAAGCTGAAGCCTTATGATTTCTTGGTTCATTTGATTATGGCGCATTTGACAAAAGAGTTTGATGATTTTATTGTCAACTACAATGTGAAAGCAAAAAACTGGTCCTTCGACACGCTTATTGAGAAGTGTGTTTAGGAGGAGGAAAGAATAAAGCTAAAGAATGGTGGCACTATCAACTATGTTGGTAGTACCAAAAAAAAGGACATCAAACCGTCCGACAAGGACTACGCAAAAAAGCGAAAGCACCATTAGAGTCAGCAATGGAATTGAAGCAAAAGTTGAAGCCATCGGAGATTTTAATCTCAAACTTGATAGTGGCTTCATTCTTTAGCTTCGAGACGTTTTTATGTCCCTTCTTTGCAAAGAAATTTATTTAGTATGTCGTGTTTGGCAGAACATGATTATGGTTGTTAATTTGATAAAGTACAATGTTTCATTATTCATAATGAAGAATGTGTGGGTCTCGCCTTCCGATGAGACAAACTTTATATGCTGTCTATACACGATAATGTGAATGTTGTATGCAATGATGTGATTGTTGGTACAACTGATATGGATGATGAGTCCTCGTTGACAAAAGAAAACAAGAAATGAAAGAGAACTCCTAATGTCTCATCGAAATTGTGGCACTGTCATTTAGGCCACATTTCGAGGGGGAGAATTGAGAGACTGTTTAAAATTGAGAGACTGTTTAAGAATGAGATTATTTCTTCATTGGAATTCTCAGACTTAGAACAATGCATAGAGTGCATCAAAGAAAAATATGTAAAGCACATTAAAAAAGGTGCAAATCGAAGCACATGAATATTAGAAATCATTCACACAGAAATTCATGGTCCATTTCCTGTGAAGAGAGTGGATGGCTATGACTCGTTCATAACATTCACAGATGATTACTCCTGATATGGTTATATAGTCTAAGCTGAAGTTGAAAATCAACATGATTTAAGATTAAAATAGTAAGATCCGACCATGGGGGAGTACTATGGTCGGCACACACCTTATGGACAAGTCCCACGACCTTTTGCAAGGTTCTTAATGGAAAATAGTAAAGTCGCCTAGTATTCTAAACCGGGCGAGCCTCAACAGAATGGAGTGGCTGAAAGGCATAACCGTACCTTGATGGATATGGTGCGCAGCATGATGAGCTACTCCACCCTACTATTGGGTTTATAGATGGAGGTGTTAAAAACCGCCAATCATATTCTCAACAGAGTACCTAGCAAATCGGTGCCCAAAACACTGTATGAGCTATGGACAGAAAGAATACCCTC
This sequence comes from Leersia perrieri, assembly GCA_000325765.3. Lineage (NCBI taxonomy): Eukaryota > Viridiplantae > Streptophyta > Magnoliopsida > Poales > Poaceae > Leersia > Leersia perrieri. Next base: position 19,674,337 of record CM002478.1, read on the forward strand.
ACTAGCTCACCTCCGCGTGTGGGGGAGTTCTGCAGAGGCTAAAGTATTTAACCCAACCCTTGAAAAATTGAATCTCAAAACAGTAAGTTGCCACTTTATTGGCTATCATGAAAAATCGAAAGGTTATCGTTTCTACTGTCCAAACAGTTATATAAAGTTTGTGGAAACGAGACATGCTGTCTTCTTGGAAGATGAAAGATCAGGGGGAGCACGGTAGCTCGAGTGATTGATCTTGAGGAGAAGCGGGAGTGTATACCCACTTCGATGATTCAGGAGACTTTCTTCTCCCTACCTGTTGATGTTGCGCCTACAATGTCTGACGTTGTGACTTCAACACCTGTTGTTAGCTCTCCTATGGTGACAGTAAATAGAAATGAGGAACCTGTCCTTCAGGATCCATCAGAAAACACTGCCACACATGAGGAGGAGCAACAATAGCCTCAAATAGAAGATGTGTCAAATCTAGAGACTCCACGAGAGCCTCAAACAGAGAACATGCCAAATGAAGAGGCCTCTAGAAGGTCTAAAAGAGTAAGAAAAAGAGCTATCCCTGATAATTATCAGGTATATATAACACAAAAAAAATCTCATATCTCTCTAAGTGAAAACTCAACCCCAAGATGGCACCACATCCATCCACGTAAGCAAAATAAGGGCAGCCGTTGGATGGAGAAAAAGACAAAATAGAGGTGCAAAATTATAGCCGTTGGATAATGTTATGCAACAAAGTCAACCATGGTTTATTCAGGATGCTTCTAGACAGACACAAGGAAAGAGATCGAAGAAGAAAAAAGATTGGAGGATCAAGGCAAAAATCATTAAGGCCGTGTTTACATGAAAAATATTTTGACCAAAAATATCACATCAATGTTTAGACGCATATTTAAAGTATTAAATGTAGACTAATCATAAAACAAATTACATATTCCGACTATACACTGCGAGACGAATCTTTTGAGCCTAATTACATCATGATTAGCCATAAATGATACAGTAACCAATATGCGCTAATGACGGATTAATTAGGCTCAAAAGATTCGTCTCACAGTGTACAATCCGAATATGCAATTTATTTTGTTATTAGTCTACGTTTAATACTTTAAATGTGTGTCCAAACATTTATGTGACATTTTTTGGCCAAAATTATTTTGGCATCTAAACGCGGCCTAAACCTATGTCCCAATGGCATAAATGATGCATAATACAATTTTAGTTCTTTCTTTAAATTTCATGGGTTTAGCATGCTCATTACAAATTTCATTAATACTATAGTGTTTATTTATTCATTACCACCAATTTATATTGTTAAACAACAAACAAACAAATTTTAAAAACGTACTTAATAGTCACACGAACGTGTGACTTCATGGCCTAGTGGAAGATGAAATGAAATCCATGAAACTTAACGATATTTGGGATTTAGAGGAAATTCCTAAAGGAGCCAAAACAGCATGCTGTAAATGGGTCTACAAAACTAAATGTAACTCTAGAGGGAATATAGAAAAGTTTAAAGTGCGACTTGTGGCAAAAGGATTCACACAAAGAAAAGGGATTGATTACAATGAGACATTTTCTCTAGTCTCTTGTAAAGATTATTTTAGAATGATAATGGCACTGGTGGTACATTATGATTTGGAATTACATCAGATGGATGTAAAAACAACATTTCTAAATGGAGATTTAGAAGAAAGATTCTATATGGCACAACCGAAAGGTTTTGTCTTAGAAGGAAAAGAGAATATGGGATGTCGTTTAAAGAGATCCATTTATGGGTTAAAACAAGCTTCGAGACAGTGACACTTGAAGTTTGACGGAACGATAAAGAAGTTTGGTTTTCAAGAGAATGTTGAGGAGAACTGCATATATACAAAGTTCAAGAATGGAAAATTCATTTTCTTGGTTCTGTATGTGGATGATATTATACTGGCTAGTAGTGATGTCAGTCTTTTACAGGAAACAAAAGGGTTCTTGTCCTCAAATTTTGATATGAAAGATCTTGGTGAAGGATCATATGTTTTGGGCATAGAGATTCACCAAGATAGAAGAAAGTATGCACTGGGATTGTCTCAAAAGGGATATATAGAAAAGGTGTTGAAGAAATTCAACATGTCCAAATACAATGCTACACCTGCTCCTATAATGAAGAGCGAAAAATATGGGGAATGACAATGCCCCAGAAATAAGTACGAGCTCAATAAAATGAAAACGAAACCATATGCTTCTGCTGTAGGAAACCTACATTATGCACAAGCATGCACACGCCCTGACCTAGCTTTTGTCACCGGGTTACTTGGCAGATTTCAAAGCAATCCAGACCCAGAGTACTGGAAATTGGTAAAGAAAGTCCTACGATATGCGCAAGGAACGAAAAGCCCTCATGTTGACATAAAGAACATCTGATTCACTCCAAATAGTTTGTTATTCGGATTCTGATTTTTGCCAAAGCTATTTCACGGAAAAGCTCCAAACAGACGATCACTGCAGGGTCGACAATGTATGCCGAATTTATAGTATGTTATGAGGCCACGGTGCAGGTGAACTGGCTAAAGAAGTTCATACCCGGTTTAAAAGTGGTTGACAATATTGAGAAATCACTAAAGTTATACTGCGACAATGAATCGGCAGTAATGTACACTCACAAGTGGTACTGCCAAACATGTTGACATAAAGTACTATGTTGTGAAGGATAAAATCCGGAATCATACAATAAGTCTCGAGCACATAAGAACTAAGAAGATGCTCACGGATCCGCTAACAAAAGGCCTACCACCCAACTTATTCAAGGAACATGTAGCGCGCATGGGTTTGAGGGAAGTCTTATGATTCTGGACTAAGGGCCCAAAAGTTAAAGTACAAAATATCTGTTTCTGAACAGAAATGTGTGTAGTAACTGTTAAATCCATCGACGATTGACCGTGACGTTAAGACATGCTCTATGCGTTAATTTGTGATAAAATAAAAAAGGGTTAAAAGTAACAGTAAGAGATCAAGGGGGAGAATGTTAGATTGATCTTTACCTCATTGGACCCAACGGCCCAACAAAAACTTTGAGTGCGCGCTGATCGGGGGCGCCCAGCCCAGGAAGACTAGTGGGCCCCTGTCACACTGCGCCATAAAAGGGGTGAGGACGTACGGCACAGAGGACGAGGTTCGCCGCCGCCACCACCCTCACCCGAAAACCCTAATCCGACCGAGAGGGGGCGCAGCCAGTGACGGGAACGGAGTCCACCGCCACCGACTGACGCCTCGACGATGACAACCGACGCCGGCGGCTCCACCATTGACGCCGGCGACCCGACTGCCATCAACTTCACCACCGCACGGAGCGCACAATGGCGACGGACGGGCACCCCTCCTCAGATTCTACTGGTTTCATCTAATTCCATGCCCTTTATTTGTGTTTTAATTGTTCTAGTAGAATACCTACATGTTCTTGATGATTCATATTGCAAAGAATAGTCCTACCCACCTAGATCGATGACTAGAAATCCTAGAAGCAAACTAACACCGAACGCTACCTCCTGGGTCCTCTCGATGCAACCCTAGGCCGTGCACCTCTTCCCTCCACCGTGCTTGATGCACTTGCTGGACTTGCCACACGCAGCTTTCGGGCAGCCACACCAGCGGTTGCCACCGTGATCGGTGCATTGATATTTTAATTGGTGCGACGCATAATTTTTTTTTTCTTATCTACTAAGATAAACAAAAAAGCTACTGAATATTGGTTGGATTTTTAAAATTATATTTGTCCGCTGTAATACGGGCATTTTTGCTAGTTAAAAAAAAGAGAGAATGCAATCTAGGAATCAAAACATGGAGCTTTCGATCAGCACATGCGCTAGCTAAACAACTCGTCAAAGCAAGCATATGATGTACCAAAGCACATGTTACTATTTATATTAAGGTTTAAAATAATATGAGCCAGGAGGTTTAGGGAGCGTGAGGCGAGACAGGCCGCAGTTGGTGTTGAAGTTAATTCATTTCTGGATGTTTCGACCGCACTCTCCAACTCTCTCAATTCTCATCTACACTAATTGAAGCACAAGTCAAAGAAGAGGAGGCAGTGATCTGTAAAGTTCTAGACAATGTGTAGGAATGTACTCACTGAAATAAGTTTGTATTGATACAGAGCAGCAGTAGTAGATATGTCATCCAAAAATTCTCGTGTAGTATAGTACATGATGTGTGTTAGGAAGTCAAAGTCTAGAGTAGTCTACTCTCTACTTATAGCTACTCATGGGTTGATGCATCTATAAATAGGCCACCATATGCCAGTGTAAGAGATGATGGATGAATCAAATCAAATCAAAGTGCTAGCAAGCAAGCAAGCTGCACACACACAAGCACACGAGCTCCCTCTCATCCTTTCACAGCAGCACTGGCACTAGATCCCTTGCTTAGGCCGCGTTTAGTTTCCAATTTGGGGCTTCAAAAACATCCCATCAATGTCACATCAATTTTTGAATATATATTTAAAGTATTAAAGGTAGACTAATAACAAAACAAATTACATATTCGGACTGTATACTGCGACGAATTTTTTGAGCCTAATTAATCCATCATTAGCACATGTTGGTTACTGTAGCACTTATGGATATTCATGACGTAATTAGGCTCAAAAGATTTGTCTCGCAGTGTACAGTCCGGATATGCAATTTGTTTTGTTATTAGTCTACGTTTAATACTTCAAATGTGGGTTCAAACATTGATGTGACATTTTGGCCAAATTTTTTTAGGCAAACTAAACGCAGCCTTAACAAATAATTACACCTACAGTTGGGCCAGCCGAGTCCGCCCCTAAAGTTGGACCTGAATTTTTGGTTTTCAGAGACAGGCAGAGTCAACGATGGCTGTATCTGTAATCTGTCCCCCTGCATTGCAGAGACATGCCAACCGACTGAGGCTAGATGTCGAGCCAGCTCGGCTCGTTATAGTTCAGCACGTTATAGCTCGTTAGTATAACGAGCTGGCTCGGCTCGTTAGCATAACGAGCTAAAAGTTCAGCTCGGCTTGGCTCGTTAGTAGCTCGAGCTAGCTCGTTAAGCTCGCAAGCCAAAAACCAAATTTCAATAAATTCTCAGAAAATCACAAATTCACATCACAATCCCAAAAATAACAAATCCTCCTAGCCCAGCCATCGCCGCCGCCGCCCTCACCGTCGTCGCCGCCACCCAGCTGCCGGAGGAGAAGGCGAAGC
>CM002478.1:19679633-19719058 GCA_000325765.3 Leersia perrieri
CGTCGTCGCTGCCACCCGGCCGCCGCTGCTCGCCGGATCTAGGGGAGGGCAAGGCAGTCGCCACTGTTGCCTGGTTCTGGCGGAGGAAGGGTGAGGCCACCGCCTGCCTAGCCCGGCGGCCGCTTCTCCCGCCCGGCCACTGTCGGCTTCCTCGTGCGGCGTCGTCCCCTGCCGGAGGGCGCCAGTGAGTGGGCGAAGTGCTGCGATGGCGCGGTCGGGGGCTCGGGCGAGTGTGGCGGCTGAGGAGGAGGAGGACTGGAGCCTGGAGGACAGCCACATAAAGCTAGGGTTTGGATTAAATGGACCTATTAGGCCTTAATTTTGATGGAAGTTTGCTAGGCCCTTAGCTCGTCACAGCTCGCGAGCCAGCTCGAGCTAGCTCGTTATATAAACGAGCTGAAGCGCCAGCTCAGCTCGTTAGAAAAATGTACCGAGCCGAGCCGGGCCAAGCCGAGCCGAGCCAGCCACGAGCCAAGCGAGCTAACAAGCTATGAGCAGACCGTCCAGCCTTACAACCGACTGTCTGTATAAATACAATAAAATATCTTGTTGTAGATTTGCAGGTTACAAGCTTTCCATACAGGATATAAGTCTCTTGTTGTACTTGCAACATTTGCAGTTTGGTAAAAAGAGTTTATCGTTCCAACGACAAAAGGCTTTTTCATATATATCAGCATTTAACCTGATGGCTGATATCCTGTAGTGAAAACGGAGCACGTACTACAATGTTTCTTATCAGGATTAATTTCATTCCTGCACTTCTTCAGTTATTCAGTTCAGTGCTCTACTCTTGTCTCGTGACTCGTCTGAAACTCAGAACTGTTTTTGAGCTCATGAATTAACCATTAGCTGCTCTAGACGTCGACGCCGTGGTGAATCGCGACCGGCCGGGGAGCGGCGGCGTGTCCTTTCTCCTCTGGCGCAGCATGTGGACGACCTCCACCATGGCCGGGCGGCGCTTCGGCTTCTCCTGGATGCAGAGCAGCGCCACCCGGACGCACCTCTGCATCTCCCGCTGCTGCGACAGCGCGCGCCGCCTCGCCGGGAAGGAGAGGCAGTGCGGCAGCGCCCTGCTGATGGACGACACGCCGTGCAGCGACGGGTTGATCAGATCCTTCAGCCTCCGCCCCGCATACAAGCTGCAGCACGACCATGCCTGCACACGACGGCACGACATGCATGTATGTAAGTTGCTAGAGACTGCTACTCACTGCTTGTCTGAATCTGAAAGTTCAGACTTTGCCTACGTACTGCATCTGCATGCATGAGAAAGTGTTTTCTTTTTTGTTACCTAGGTAGATGTCCATCTATACATTTTAACATTCTCAGTTCATTTCGTTCCTAGCTAGGAAAGATTTGCAAAACCTGTTTATCAGGTGCATGGCCTGATTTTCTAGTGACACACTACTCCACTATCTGATTTTGCAAAAAGCAAAACTCAAAACAGAGAATTTGTTTTTGGGATGGCTCACAAGAAAAGGATATGTGGATGATATCAACATATCCATGTTAATAGATCTCGGTAGAAGCGTATCTGATTTGGTTGAGTCCATCTTTTTCCGCTTATGATCTCAAGAACCATGATACCAAAGCTATACACATCGGTCTTGACTGAGAAAATACCTCTATGCATATATTCTGGAGCACTGAATCCACTAGATGAGGGAAGAAAAAAAGTGTTAAAAGTAAAAAATAAAAGTGAAGTTGAATGCAATGAAAAGTTTTGATGTGAAAAAAAAAATTAAAATCTGTCCATCTTACATTGAGCCTGCCACATTATCCGTTTTCTGTTCGTCCGTTCCCATACTTAGCATTTCAGCCAATTCAAAATTGGATATCTTTGGGTTCATATCCGAATCCAAAAGAATGTTGCTTGGCTTCAGATCCCTATGAACAACGCGCACCCTAGAATAATTGTGTAAATAAGCTACACCGTGAGCTATCCCTTCAATTATTCGGAAGCGTCTCGACCAATCAAGCATTGACCTTGCAGACGCTGGCCCTGCAAATGCTTGTAAGATGGCAACCATCAATTTATCATTAAAATAAGATGAAATTAAGAAGAATGTACTGAAAAGAGGACATGCCAAATATGATGTTTTCCAAGCTCCCGTTCTCCATGCATTTGTAGACCATAGCCCTTTCGCTTTGTTCAGTGCAAAATCCCACAAGTTTGGCTATATTTCTGTGCTGAAGTTCTGGAAGAATCTTGATTTCATTTTTGAATAACTCATTCTCATTCATATATTCTGGTAACCTCTGACCTGAAGTTGAAACTGAGAGTCTTTTGATAGTCACATCATTCCCATGAAGTTTACCCTGGAAAGGTGTATTGAACAAGTTAAATGATACTCCAGGCCAGACAAACTCCAGAAGATTATAGTTTGAGCTCTTTTACGGTACTCCAACTTACCTCTTAGGAGGTAAGAGGCTACAGTTGATCCTAGCCATTGATTGTTTGTATACATTTTCCAATAAATTTTTTATCCTTTTAATTAATATATTGCATGCAGCATAAAAAGGAAAAGTTAACGCTCATTAATTGCCATTCCTAAGCTTAATCATGCATCCACAAAATTAGGCACTCAAATTTGATGAATTAGCTATATTCGATATGGATATCTGTATCACTGTATGCCCATTTAACTACTAAATTTGTAATATGTGAAATCACATTTAAAATATTTCAAACATCAACACATCACTAAAATTTTTACTCTAGATTTAATACTAAGATTTACACGGTAGTTTTTTGTAATGTCTATATATATTCTTATCAGATTCAAAATTTTGCCTTTAAGGTTCGATCCTGATTTTAAATATCATTGACACATGATTAAAAAAATTTGTATTCAGTTTGAAATGTAATTGGCACGTTATATTTCAAATTTGTTGGAATGAATATGTGATTTTATTTCACAAAAAACTTCACTCACCTTGTTTACAGTGTCCCCTTGATGTAGAATATTGTTTCTTTCCTTACTATGAGGTCTTACCTCTAGCAAGGTAATAGATTATTTGCACTGTTAGATCTAATTTCAATGGACGATTGAAACAAAGTTGGAGCACCCTAAAAAAAATACTTAGTTACAATTGACGAACCACACATCTATGGAGATTATGGAGAGAGATGAAATTAAAAATTAGGTGGTTGTAATTGGTTGAGACGAGAAATTTGGTAAAGAAATTAATTGGGAGATGTTGTGATTGGTTAAGATTAGGAATTATGTGGAGAAATTATATTCTAGGAAAAATTCTAAAACGAAGGGAACACTTAGCTATCTTACCTTGTATAAAATGGCCAAGGTGCCCTGTTCCAGTTGCCCATCAAGTGAGAAGTCATTTGTAGCATGCACCAGCTGTGAAAAACTGAACTTTTGAAACCTGCATTAAGTGAAAGGAAACACTGAACACTTTAGTTTCATACTTGAGAAGATAGCTAATTAGGGCATGATTAATCAAGCATTATAAATTTAAAAAACTATTTAAAAAAAACTTTTATAAAAAATCGCACTATTTAGTGGCTTATAAAGCATGCCATAATCCACGATGAGGGAGAGAGAGACCTAGCTTGAGGATGGGGGCGATTGGTAAGTGACATGAGCACGTCATCTTCATCTCTCTGAATTCACAAAATAAACCAAAAACGTGTAATTCACTAGTTCAAGCAATCTTAATTTCGTTCTGGATCATATTTGTACACGTACGTAGTAGTACTAATAATCTATACATACATATATACTCCTTATGTTTTAATAAGTAAGACATTTTGACTTTTTTTTTAACATTTGACTATTCATATTATTCAAAAAATAAGTGCATGACTGCAGGTATATATGTATGTACTACCTTCGTTCTTAAATATTTAACGCCTTAACTTTTTTATACATAGGTAACCATCTATCTTATTAAAAAAATACATAATTATTAATTATTTTCCTATTATCATTTGATTTGATTCATTGTTACTATACTTTTACTAACATATAGTTTTATATATTTTATAAAATTTTTAATAAAATAAATAGTCAAACGTGTGTAAAAGAGTGAACGGTGTTAAATATTCAGAGACACCTTGGAGTGTGAAGAGCGAGCGGCAGCGCCGTCGGCGATGACGCGGACGAGGAGGCGGGTGCCGTCGATGTGGCAGATGATGGGGAAGAGCTGGAGGTAGATGCTGATCCTGGTCTGCACGTCGCGGAGGCTGCCGGCCTGGTCCTTCCCCGCGCAGAACCGGCGTGGGTAGCTGCCTCGCCGGCACGACGCGACGAGCTCGTACGCTCGCCGGAGCGTCTCCTAGAGCTCCCTGAGCGGCGCTCTCGTCTCCGGCCGCTCCATGACTGTCACCCCCGGCTGCTCCTGCAGCGCCCGGAGCAGTTCGCCGACCTGCTCCACCAGCTGGGCTAGCTCGAGACAGGTCTTCTCGTTCCGGCGAGCCGCCTTGGCCGCCTCCACGATCATCGTGATCAGCGGTAGCGCTCCGACGCCCGTCAGCTGCGCGATGTTTGCAGCCATCAACACCGCATCGCTAGCCATCTCTACGGTGGCACGGCTCGCCGCCGGTGTGCGTGACTGGAGGTGGAGAAGAATATTTGAAGGCAGCGCAAGCAATCTGGGTCGCCCTAATTAGCCAAGTTAATGATCAAGAATTGCTTCCTGACCAACTGAAATATCACCTCTCCCAGATGGATTTCAATTTCAGGCGTGCAAATTTCAGCGGTGATGACGACTGGTAATTAAGAAACTAGCCACAGCACACGATTAATGCCCAACTTGAGAAGATGAATTTCTTAACGAGACTACATCAAATTTAACAAATGATTATATAGATATCGCTTTCTGTTCAAATCTAACAAATGATTTCCTTGGAAAGATTAAGCTTTAAGTATATGCTGAGGCTATCCCGCATGTCGCCGCGCGCGGGCGTGGGGGCACGGCGGGTCAGCGCCCACGCCGGCCACGCGTCCTCTCTACGACGTAGGAGTACTACGTACTAGCTGGCTATCTCATCCCACACACGCACACGCCCACATGGGTGGACCCCATGTGGTGGGCCTCACATGGATAAAAAAAAGAAATCAGTATTAAAAGAAGGAAAATATTTTGTACTCCTAAATATTTATATGTACAAAACTTTATACCACATAAAAATATTTATACATACAAAATTTTATGTATCGAAGATATTTATATGTATAAATATTTATATCACGAAACTTTATACCGTAAAAATATTTAAGAGTAAACTTTATACCACGTAAACTTACCTGAAATGGAAAAAAAATGAAGAGAAAAAAATACAAAGGACATGTGGCAGCCAGAGGGGTCGCCGCGCCTTGACCCGGGCGCGCGATTGACCGTCCCCTAGCTTTTTCGCAATACTTTCTCGACACGTTTTCCCATCCCCGTGGAAATTTAATTATCATCTATAAAGAGCTTTTATGTGGAAAGAAAATAATTATTATGTTAGTAACAGTTTTATTACATGGTTTTCTAGAGTACTAATTTAGTTTCATGAATGAAACAAACTCTTTCTATGCATAATTTTATCTCACAATTTCATAGACTAGTAATTAAGTACAATTATCCGCTTGGAATTGGCCGAATTGAGTTAGGAAGAAACCACACTCTCTCAATGGGGTTTCAATAGAGTTTCATGGGCTTGGAAACAATACCAACCAAGCTTCATCGAGATTAAACACATATCCTCTCTCTCCTTTTAATTCCTATGTCACATCATCTTTTTTTTTTTTTTTGCTGATTTGGTATCAAATGGGGATGAAACCCCACTGAGTTTAGCCTTGTCATAGCAGGATTCAGCATGTAAAACAATTAATAATATCACCAACCGTACAAATCAATAAATTCTCATATACAACTATATATACAAGTTCGTTTAAAAAAACAACAACAATACAAGAACTTAAAAGCGCTAGCTGTACTCGTTGGCCTGGGAGCTGGGAGCCTGGGACTCAAAATGACCCGGCTGTGGTTTCTAGTTACTTGACCTATTATATTGAGAACTTAATTACAGTCACATGATGGAGCAAGAGTTGGGATTGTCGTCTCTGAATATATAGTTGTTGGTTGATTTCTCGGTAACTACCGAGAGAGATTGGAAAAGGAAAGAGGCCCACCTTTCCTTACCGATCAAGAAACATTGAGATAGATTGATTTTGTGTGATTGGTTACAATATTGATCTAGAATCCTAACACGAGACTAAGCCCCCAGGCCCACTAGCGTCACTATATAAGGAGGGGGAGAGGAGACGCCTATCTCTCCCGTGAAAGTTCCAAAACCTTAATTCGCCCGATCAACTAAAGACGCTGGAAGGGTTTCATGTGGCTGTCTCAAGATAGTGCCGGTGGAGACCTGAAGGTTGTCAACACCCTGCATCAAGCCGACGACAAGCAATTGATCAAGTTAATCAATCCGCCGGCACCATTGCCTCATCATCGACAACAACAATAGAAGTTGATCCAGTAGAAAAGAAAGAAGAAAAGGATGAGAATGTAAAATTATTGTCATCATTAATATTTTATGATAAACAAATTGGCTAAATAAATAATAAATTAACTAAAATTGGTTTGTAATCTTTGTGGAAGCGGTGTGAGTGTATATGACTATTGTGGGCCTGTTTGCGATATCTATGCCTGTTGTGTGTAGGTAACTTGAGGTTAAGCTTGGTTAATGGTGAGGACTGAGACTGTTCAGGGAGAAACTGAGGTCTAGAACAGTCAGAAGGCCATATGACAAGATTGGACTAGAGTAAGATATCTTGAGGTTAACTTCAGTCAACAGAGAGATCGGGAATAGACTTAGGATAGAGTCTAGGTCTGGTGCGATTAAGAATGCCGAATGACGAAATTGATACAAGTGACACATGATAGAGGAACACTGCGTAGGAGAGGTACTCGTAATGGGCTTCACGAGTTACGTGTGTAAGTGCCCGTGGTTGCGAAGAAACTCGGAGGTACAAAAGAGAGAAGGTTGCACTGCTACAGCCATGGTTTCGCATGGTGCATGAGTTGGGCTAGGCCATGCAGCTGTCGCCTCCTCCGCTCGCTAGCTTGCATGCATGTGCGTGCTCGCTAGCTCGCTACTCGCCCTTTAATGTTAGAGTTTATGTCGAATATGTCTACGCAGTCGGTTACGGTTTAGGACTTGGAGTTGTAATAGGTTATAGGATAGTAGAAGAGTCGGACTCTATCCTAGGTTCTCCTTTAAATAGGGAGGCACACCTATTGTAACCGCACGGCGGCAGTAGCATAGGTAGACGTAGGGAACGACTGTCGGCGGCATAGCCGACCGGCCGTGTGGTCGTTGGATACCCTGTAAGCTGAAGTTATGCTGGATCGAGGAGGAGCGCCCGTAATCAGTGCCCCGTGGAGTAGGTCTGGCTGAACCACGTTAAAAAAACATCGTGTCTCTGTGTCGTCGTCACGTTTAAATCTCCTATGGCGTTCTTCTTGTGCTTCCGCGGTTAGCTGCCAATGTCGAGATCGGAGCTAATATTCTAACATTTACCACAGCGGGCGCGGAGACCAACGGCCGAAGTTTGGCGCACTATCGGCGGAAGGTGGCCGTACGCGGAGCTTGCCAGTGCGGAAGTTGCCATGGTCGTGTTTGGAGGCGGCCTCGCACGGCGGACGGCGGTGCTACCGCCGTTGGCGTTAGGCTCCGGACGGTGGATCGGCGGCGACTTGCACTCAGAAACAGCGTGCTACGTGGCACCTGCACGATCGCGTCGACTCCGCCGGCTAACGCGAAGGCGTGCGGAGGTGGCAAGCCGGTTTTGGCCGTGCTCCCCTGCATGGCTGTTCAGAGAGAATGCCAAGCCAACAGCCAGCCATGTGCTTTTATAACACTATGCGTGAGTATTTTAGGCCATGTACAACTAGAGCCACGGGTAAGAGAGGTCTCAGGTGCCACCTAAACTAAGACCACATCCCCTATTTCACAGTGTAGAGTGGTTCTAGATTGCTTTTATTTTTATAAATCAGCCCCTTTTATAATCTATTTTGGTCCTTCTTTTTTGGTGTAATATACAGATAAATCCATAATTTTGCATTTGACACCCCCTAAACCGGAAACTAATATAAAGTTTCACCCACCACTCCGCCGGAGTACCTCAGCTCGGATATCCCCCAAATCCTTCCGGTCATCCCGCCCCTCGCTGCTGGTGGCTGTCCCCATTCCCTCCGCCGGTGGCTCTCCCCATTCCCTCCGCCACCGGCCGCGCAGTGCGGAGCGAGGCGACGGCGACGGCAGAGTGGATCCAGGCAAAGGCCGGCGACGGCGCGGATCTAGCGACGGCGACGGCGGCACGAAGCGAGACGACGATCGACGGGCTCCACGACTGCGACGACAAGCCCACGACTGCGACGACGGTGTGGATCCAGGCGAGGGCGGCAGCGCGGATCTGGCAATGGTGGCGGAGCTGGACAACGATGACGGCGGCGGAGCTGGACGACGACAACGCTGACGGTAAGTTTCTTCTCCGAGGGAGCGAGAAGGAAAGGTGGAGGGTGGAGGGGGACCGCACTTTTGGACCACCTTTTCTTCTTTTTTTGCTTGAAACCACCGGGGTTTGCAGAAGCCCCACGCGGCTCTTTGAAGCCCTGATCCCCTACGCTCTCTCTCCTCCTTTGCCGACATGGAGTGCTAGAACCACGCTCCATGCTGGCTCGTTGTATATGGCCTTAGTAGTATCGCCCGTGCCAGCCAAGACAGCACTAGGCTCGATGCAAATAGACGAGCCATAATGGTAAAGCCGTAAAAAAACGCTGCAGAAAGCAAAAGCTGCTATCTACGCTCTGCTACTGCTTAAAAGGCTATTCCTATGCCCGAAGAAAAGAGATCTGGCAGGCTTTTGTTACCTTCCTTTCTTCTCGACATTTCCCTCTTTTTTTTTTCTCACTGCGGCAGCTCGACGAGTCAGCTGTGGATCGCTCGAGGCGGCGTGGTCGGCATCCTCGCATGCGGCGGCGCTAGCGGGGTGCCAATGGCATGACGGTGGTTGAGCTAGCGCCAACTTGCTGGTGAGAGGGAGTAGCGGCCACCTGGTCGTCAGCACCGCCGCCACCCCCCACGCGCCTCCTGACCCCGCGACGTGGCCACGGCCAGCCACGCGACCTCGCTGCCTTCGGAGTCCCTTGCCTTGCCTATAACCAGCGAAAATAGTATACTCATCTGAGGACAATCATCGTTCCAACCAATCTCCTTGTCGCTTCCCATGGACGGCGCCAATGTTGAAACAAAACCCAACATGAATGGCAGGGGCATCCTTCCAATAAGAGGAAGCCCAAGCTTGGTCCTGGGAAGGACCTCGAGAGTGGATGGAAGAGGATGAGAATGGATGGAATGAGGGAGAGAGGCCCCCTTCTTGCCTTAGGAGGGCTCTTTTTATTCGTATGCAACAGGAAATTACATAATTGCCCTTGGCTGGTTGCGTGAAGGTGGCATTGCCCTGGGGGCAGTTTAGTCCTAATTACATTAGCCTATACAGTGAGAACCCTCCCGCCGGCATCGTGGCCACACGCGCACGGTGAACTCTCTTCTTCTCAAGGTGCAGCACTCGCACTGCTGGTAGAGCAAGGAGGAGGAAGCTAGGAGATCGTGATCGAAATGGGCACAGCGATCACCCAGCTAGCTAGCTATACGAGGCTCCAAGGACAGGGAAACGCATCCGACCGTCCGGATGCGGACACGTGGAATAAGGATATCATGGGTGGGCCCACCACTGCCCGGTCAGCGACAACTTTGTCGAAAGGATGTTACCTGTTGGGCTCCATTGAGTAGGCGCTGACCACTAGGACGGATCGATTCTGAGCCTCCAAGTGGGCCTTGTTTTTTGTTTAGGCTCTCATAATTGGGCCTCCTCACTCCAGCCCCACAATTCGTTCCTCGGAGAGTCTAAAATCATGGACACATGTCATTCGTTCATTCATTCTTCAGAGAGAGAGAGAGAGAGAGAGAGTTTTCATAACCGCCGGGATGGTTGCCGGCGGCGGCCGGAGCTCGCTGCCTGCCGAACAGCCAAAAAGCTCCCTGTTTCCCATCTTGGGATACCGATCCGCCTCCACAACGACAGCTCCCTCGAAATTTCCGTGCAATTTCCCTTTCCTAACTTCGAGGATCGCCAGGAAGCGGGAAGGTGGAAGAGCTGCGCACCCTACCCCTTGTCAGCACGAGCCACGAGGTGCTTATGGAATTGTTCGTATGCGTCCGGTCTCTTACCCACGAAGCAATGAGATGTGGGTGTTCCTTTTTGTAGAAAAAGAGTCTCAATCATCACCATGTCGGTGTGCTTGGGACACGAGCGCAAGGTGTTCGTGCAAATGCGGTCGACAGTACAGGCAGGCGGTTCTTGTTTTGGATGTGGTTGGATCGGAGCACTGGGTTTCAGAATCTTGCCAATGCCTCGTTATTGTAGTCATCAAGGACATTTTCACTGGATCTTTGTTTCAACCACATCGGGATGCAGAGTTGAGTTCTCCCTATCACTGAAATTTACAAGATGCTGTCCCTGAAAGTGAGTCTGATGCGGCTGTTATATTACTTTCTCAGGTAACTCCTTCCCTCAAATCCATAAATTTGGAATCTAGGCCATCAAGTTAAAATTGCGTCTCCCAAAAGGCAGACCCTCTTATGGAGATATAATATATACACTATGCAGCTGTCATCACATTTTATTGTAATGTTAATACTCAAGTAGTTGAACCATAACCTTGCATGAGTGCACGAGATTAGTTAGTGGCACATTGTTGGCATAGCTTCAAAATGGCATTTAGCTTTCCACTTTCCTACTTTATTTTCAATCTTCTCATTTCTGCTCCTTCACTTTTTTAAGACAAAGGCAATGGGAGACTGGACCTGGATAGTCTTGATGGCCAGGTTTTTCTTTGGGTCCTCGTTTATCAACACCTCACATATAGATATATTATCTTGTTGTGATAATTATCCTCTGCATTGCAAATGATTGGTGACCTGCTGAGAAGCTGCAGCCCTGAGAGATGACCCAACAAACATATATCATGAACACAATGAACAAACAAAATTGTTTTACCTGTTCCAGTGGAAACAACTAGGATTCATCATATCATATGATGTTAGTTGAGATATCAAGGTCGGAGTGATCAAAATAATATCAGGTAACCAATATTCTACATGTGTTAACACGTCACATGAAGAAAACGGAGCCACTAATCAATGGATGCATGCATATTTCAGCTAGACTGGCTCCAAAACTGATTAAAACAATCCACCAGCTGGCAGGTCAATTCACTTAATTATTATCCTCTCTATTTTACAACAAGACCTGGACCTGGATAGTCTTGATGCCCAGGTCTTTGTTTTTTTGGTCCTTCCTCTGCCATCCCATAAATATAATGCGGCAACCAGCATAGGCTGGGGTGAGTCGATCATCAGATATCCTCTCATCCTTCCTAAATTCCTGCCTGAGCACACTGATTGAAGATCTGTCAAAGTAAGGTAAATGGGGGGAAAAAGAGAAATTGAGAAGGTAGGTAGCTCCTGTTGAGACGTTAGCTGCTAAAGGACTTGCATGCCTAAGTTCTATTTCTGATCCATATGATCATTTAGCATGTACTGCTCTGAATATATGTACATAGCTAGCTATGAGATTATTCACATGGTTTTTTTAGAAAGAACATACATGTTCTGTTCTGACATGCATCTTGTTCTGTCCACACATGTGATGTCATGCAGGAAATCAATCAGATATGGTTATAGAGGTGTGTTGCTGCCTGGGGTTTGCTGCAAATGTAGCGCAGCTAACTGGCCTGGACGTGGCCGGGTTGGTCATGGAAATCAAGAAACGCCTCGAGACAGTCCACCAGAACAAGGAGGACTGCGAGCTGCTTGCCGAACGCGCGGATTTGATCCTTGATCTGCTCAGGCGGTTGCAGAAATCCAAGATCATCCAGGACCCTGACATGTGGAAGCCGACAGAGAGGCTCAAGTCAACTCTTCGCAAGGCATGTGAGGTCATTGAATTCTGTCAAGAGAAGAGCTGTGCATATCATTTCTGCAAGGGTAGCTACATTGCCAACGAGTTGAGTATGGTGCTCAGGGATCTGGAATTTTATGTTGTCCACCTGACAGCGCTTACCGCCATCATCAAGAGCGATCAAACCACACGTTACTTTCTGATCCAGCAGACTCCAGATGTTGTTACGCTGCCGGTACGTCAATACCATAATGTTAGTAAAACATCTAAGATTGAGCTCCATTTGCTAATTACTCCCTCCATCCTCAAATGTAAGGGATTTTCCCTATAAATTTACATAGGGAAAATCCCCTTCATTCAGGGACTGCCAAATGGCTAAATTAGGAGAATTCAAATCATCTATCCATTTCATGATTCTGAAATTTGTTCTAACAATACGAGAGCCAGTGTATGTATACCAGAAATTCCTGCTTAATCACTTGAGCTTAACTTAAGTTGTTATTTCAGGATGGCGTACAAGTACCTGTAGTTCTAGGGGTGCCTGCTCATCATTTTGAACATAATGACCAGTAAGATACTGATCATAGTGCGTCCTAAAGACTTGATACTAGGTTATCAATGCTCATTTTCAATACATGCAGCAACTATAGGGAAGAAACGACGGATAAGCCAGTGGAAGCTCAACTGGTAACACGGCCTTCCAATATTAACGAGTTCCACTTGCCAGGTACTTCACTATATTGCGCTCATCTACATATCAAATCATCTCTGATACTCCAATACTACAGGCTCTTTTCCTGATTTTTTTCGTTTAGGCTATATATTTTTGTCACAATTTGAAAATAACCATCAATGAAAAAATGGCAGAAATAAACCTCGGTTCTGGTAATCGGTAATCCTATAATATATATGTTTTACTAAATCATTTAAATCTGTTTAAATTATTAACAGATATTTTCTTACCCAGCTTTTGAGTTTTATTTATGAATTTAAACATGTTTATGCAGCTTCTAAAAAATAAATCACATGAGTTTTTATAGATAATCTAGTTGATTAATATGAAACTTTTTTTGAAATCATTAAGACCTATTCAAAATTCAAAATTTAATATTTTAAATATTGACAATTAGTACATGAGACCTGGAAAAATGGATTCGTATTATTCATTGAGCATTTACAAAATGTTACCCTTATCGGATATTTCTCCGATACCCCAGTTCTTCTCTGATACTCCAATTCTTCTATGGAAGTCAATAATGACCTTATAAAGTATCATCATGCCATTACTTTCTATTTTCATCAATGTAATCTCAATATCAAATCATCTCATAGCTCTCCATATTTTCCTATTATGAAGTACATGTATACATGCTGTATTCATGTTTTTGGAAAAATCTGTATCCCCGTATCGCCGTACGAGTATCATGTATCAGTGATACGTAGATTGCTGGTTTAAACATTTTCGAAAGTTGTGAAAATAGACTTGAATAGTTGTTGCTCACCAATCCTCCAAGCAGGTGCAAAACGGCCTGGTTCATGCTATGGGTTAGCTTTCAAGGTTTCTTTTTGCAAATTTTTCCATCAAGGACCATTTCACATATTACAACAGAAAATGGGCTAAATGGATGAAGTCCTTTTCTTGAGTGCTAGTCTATGTTCTTATAGCATTGATGCATAATGCATTCAGCACAATAAACATGAATCACTTTTTCTGCAGTCCTGCATAATATTGCCGAAGAAATATCAGAAGAAAACCAGAGATCTGGATGCTGTTGGTGGTGCCCCTGGAAGAGCATTGCTAGTGCTTCCAACGCTGGCATGCTCATTGCTAAAAAGGAAACAGGTAATGATGAATGATCTATAACCCAAAACCTACCATTGTAAAACCATTCATGCCTTACTAATTCCCTTTATAATGCTGAAGACAAATTGGGATGTATTAAACCAATATTTCGATGGTCCATCTTTCTCTTAGTGACAGGCCTTAAAAGGTTCACTTTCTCTCAGTTGGAGGTTGCGACAGATAACTTCTCTCTGGGAAACCAAATCGGTGTAGGTGCTTTTAGCATTGTTTACCGGGTAATGATTTGCATATGCTTTGCTCTTTATTGAGTTTTGCATTCAGGAAAATGGTTATTAGTGAATTTGTTTGGAACATCTTCTCTTGTACTCAGAAAAATATTATTATTACTACTATTAGTATTATTTTGTGAGGAAGTAGCATGACCGATTTGCATTTGGTGTTTACTCCTTCTAGGGCCGACTAAATGAAGGACTCCAAATTGCTGTGAAAAGAGCATCATATGTCGGGAAAACTCCATTTCACCAGCTCGAGAATGAGCTTGATCTAATTCCAAAACTTCAGCATACAAATATAGTTAAGCTTCTAGGATATTGCATCCAAAAGAGAGAGAGGATACTGGTCTTCGAATATATGCCATTGAGAAGCTTGGATTCATTTATAACCGGTAGGATTCAATTCAACAAGCAATATCATCTCAGTTTTGACTTTTGAGACCAAATTTATTGTTTATTTTGATGTCCCATACTGTTCATATTCACATATGTCCATATATACATGTTTCTCAAATTTACAGGTGAGCGTGCAGCAAGGGAGCCATTGGACTGGCCTAAACGCTCCCAAATAGTTAGAGGGATAGCTCAGGGAGCTGTATATCTACACAAGCTATGCGAGCCGCGTATTATTCATGGGGATTTGAAACCAGGCAACATACTTCTGGATGCTGCTCTGAAACCAAAGATTTGTGACTTCGGCATATCTAAAGCACTTAAGGCAGATGCAGATAAAGACTGCACTGACACTGTGGTGGGCTCACGGTAAGGCTAGGTCTTTCACTGAATAACGTTTAATGTTTAGAATGGTTTTGCAGCCCTTGAGGAGGTGTCACAATTTCTAGAGTTAATTTATGGTGCTTGCTTCTTGGTACAGTAATACTAAATACGCACCCTAATTCACTAGAAAATGCAGTACCTCCTCAAGGACCTTAAATATGTGATTTACTCCTAGTTGTAATGTATTAATTTTCATCTTTTCACTTTCAGTGGGTTTATGGCCCCTGAATATAAACAGGGAGGCTGTCTCTCTCTCCAGACTGATGTGTATAGCTTTGGCGCTACACTTCTTCAGATCATCAGTGGAAAACACATTTCTCCATCTACACTGGTTCTTTCTGATGAGTCACGCAACTACGGGCCTCTAAATAAGTGGGTAAGTGTACCTTTCAGAGTGCTATTCTTGTCCTAAAGAGGAATTGAAGAGCATGCGAGCCTACCACATTATTCAGAGCTGATCACTGATTAACCAGTAGCAATTTTCCTACTCAGGCGTGGCACTTGTGGCAAGACGGAAACCTGACGGAGTTCATCGATTCATCCCTGCATGATGAAACTCATGCCACTGAGATTAAGAGATGGGTTCAGATAGCTCTCCTTTGCGTTCAGCAGAGTTCGGAAGAGCGGCCAAGCATGTGGGATGTTCTTCTGATGCTCAGCTGCGACAGTTTAATTTTACCAGACCCCCAGCTACCAGCTTACTACTAAAACGTACAATATACATGCATGGCAGTATAGTTGTCAGGGGACGTGCTAGATAAAGTTCTGGTTGCTGAAGCCTGTAAACTGCTTCAGTAGCTCAATGTTAAGCGTGCAAGTAAGTAAATAACGAGGCCGATGCAGATGTCTGCTCCTTCATATTTCCTAGAGGCGCGGTGTAAAGTGCACCCACAATGTTTAAGCAATGGATTTTCCATTTGTCCAAAACTGTGATGTCTGCAGAACTGTGTTGACTACTGTTGACTTATTGAGTGATAGCATCAGATGTTACTGTAGCATTTGTCATGATGGGCTTTGATATGTAATGGCCCACTCGGTTGACGGCCTGACGGAGTGACAGGTGCCACAATTTGGGCCGGATCAAGAACTGCCGTTGACTTTGGTTGGGCCACACCTTCAGAGGTCAACCAGAAGACATCAAGCAAGGGACCTGCGGCACGTGCATCCATGGCATTTTGGCATTGCATTGCATACAATGCAGCTTCATGAACCAAATCGACGCGGTTCAAGGCTTGAGTAGAATTTTTTATTCCAATTTTTAATTAAGGTGGCCAAATGAAGGAAGCAAGCGAGTAGTGCTGAAACCGGTCGAGACTATTCCCTGGTTTTTCCCAAGCTTTTCTACCGAACTACTCTGCTGAACCATTTTTGTCGAAATATACTTTAAATCGTTTTTTTATGGATTAGGTAGGTGGGACAGCCTTCAATATTTTCAATATTCTTTCTGTAAACATATGTCATTTCTCTTCTGTAATTCTGTTTACTGTTGGTTGTCTCTGAATTTTAATTTATTTTTTCTTCTTCTCCTTTGCCGCGTGAGCTAGCCGCGGTTGGCGGGTGGAGTCGTCGCGTCGCCGAGTGAGTCCACTGCAAATCCATAAATCGAGCTCACCAGCTCGGTGTGGAGGAGCGCAGCCAAATCCAACCAACCATAGCAGCACAGCGACCGGAGAGAAAGAGAGAGAGCAAGCCGTGCGGCGTCGGCGACAATCCGGCGACATGAGCCCGAAGCGTCCGGCACCGGATGATGGCGTCGCCCTGGTGCCCGCTTCCAAGCGCCTCAATGCTGATGCTGCCGCGGCCCAAGAGCAAGATGGCGGCATCGTCGTCTTCAGCGGCGGCGGCGGCTGCGTGGCGACGACGACACCGACGGTGGGGAAGCGGCAGCTTCGACCGAGCATGCTCGTCCTCTTCTTCGTCGCGCAAGTGTATGGCCTTGATCCCTTTTTTTTTTATTTATTTACGGTTTTAAATCTTCAGCTATTAGACTATCAAAAGTACTTTTAAGCATAATTTATTGTTTTTTATATTTACATAAAATTTTTAATAAGACGATTAGTCAAATGTTGCGAGAAGAAAAAAATCAAACCTTATATTGTGAAACGGAGGGACTACAATTTAGCAGTTATAGCCTTATTTCACCTACCCGCTATGTTTTAGCCGGTGCTTCTCTCGGAAATTTGGTATCTGTTTCTAACAAAAAAAATCGTGTTCTTTTGCGGATGCGCAGTAAGGAGGAGCTGAGGTACAACCGGAGACTTCGTCGAGTGGTGAGCAGCTCTCTGCATCTCAAGCTCCATCCCTGTCATGACATCAGCGTCTTAGATGAAATATTCAAATTAAATCTTTTGCCCATCATTTTACTAGTAGTCTTTTGGGGTTCATTTCAGAGTTCTGTGTATATGCAGATACGTGAAGAGAATGCAATTTCCCAGAAAAGGACACTTGAAGTATTTCAGAAATCACTTGATAATGCCTGTCAGAGTCTTGTTAATCATATTAACTGGTAATATTTTCTGCTCGGTGAAAGTAGGATTGAAGTTAGGAAGATACAAAATTTCATTCCTGAACTAGCAGAATGGTTAAAATAGGATCATTATTTACCACTCTGCTAGTTCAGACAATAATATTTATTTGTTAAATCTATAGAAAACCAAAGCCAAGTGAACTGGAAATCTGACTTATGATCTACATTAATTAACGCAGTTAAATTTTATGGTATTATTTTATTGTTTTGATTATTTATTTACATGTTGTTAATCAATAAGCATCAAACGTGTGAATTTCATGTTTAATACCTCTAAAATGCTTGTTATGTTTAATACCTCTAGAATGCTTGTTTTGGTTGACTGATTTGATTATTTATAATTCCTATGTAATGTTGTTATATCAACCCTCAACCGTCAAGTTGATCAAATATTCATGTTGTTCGGACCACGAGACATTCTGATTTATGCTGGTGCTATGATATACTATCTCCGTCAACAATATATGTGACGGAGGGAGTAGTAAATTACATCGCACTAACTGCACCTGGTCTAAAAATCTCCAATTTTACATATTCACCAATGTCTTGTTTTTCTGTCTATGAGCAAGACAGATTCAGTATGTTTTCTTTTTAAATTAACCCTTTTTATTCCTTCCACTTATTTGGTTGCAGCTCCCTTCAATCCCTTACCAATCGAACTGATATTCTCTGCCACGAAGTGGTTAGATCTCAGACATTCCACTATATTAAAAATCCACTACTTATTGTGAACTCTTTTTATTGAGAGAGGTAAATGTGTTTGCCTGATAAAATTCAATTCTAAGCTCATAATTATTCTCTATGCAACTTGCAGGAACAACTCAAGCGTTCAAATTTTAACCAGCGTTCCAGGTATGGTATTTGAAAGCTACAGAATAACGCTGAGTTAGTGACTTCTATTATTTAGTGTGCAATGCTTAAGTACCAGTCAGGGGCGGATCCAGCGTGGGTGCTGGGGGGGGCTCGAGCCCCCCTACCCCGCTGGATCCCCTTCTAAATGGAGGAAAGAGAAGGGCAAAAAAATGAAAGATTAAGGAGGGTAGGGGGGCTGGAGGAGGAGGAAGAAGATGAGCCCCCCCTCATCTTGATTCCTGCATCCGCCCCTGGTACCAGTGTCTCATGACACTTAGTTTCTTTATATCGTTTTGAACAGTTCTTGTCAATCACTTAAAAGTGACTTGTGAATAACCACATGTATTTGATGTCACTCTATTTATGGAAGTCCACTAAGGAATTTTATAGTGTTGTTTCATGCTGCTGTGATGTACTGAAGTTGTAAAATTTCACTACATTAATACACAAGGGTGTTCCATACTATTTGTGTCTGTATTGTAGATCAGAGGCAAATCAAGAGCATGCTGCTGTCATTGATGAAGTGAATCAAGAACAAACAGGTGTCAGATTTGCCACGTGTGAATCTCAGGGTCAAGTTTTTCAGTTGAGGTTCCTTAATAAGTTGAATCCTCTTGTTTATACAAAGGACAAAATTACAGCGGAGGATGGTGCGGCTATCAAAATTGCCATATTTCAGAATAACCAGATAGTTAAATCTGGTCCACTTTCTTCTGCAAGAATTGAAATTTTAGCTCTTGAAGGTGACTTTATTAATGTTGTCCCTGATAATTGGACTGAATGCCAGTTTGATCGCCGCATAGCAAGCTTTCCACAAGGGCCTGTGTTGGGAGGACTTTGTCAAATCAAGCTGCAGAATGGAGAGGCCTCTTCTTCTGAAATTTCTTTCAATGTTCCATCTTCGAAGACTGCAAGTGGAAAGTTCATTCTGGCAGCAAGAGTTCATAGCAGTGACAAACCTGGGTTTAGAATTATGGAAGCCTTGATGAATCCTGTTGTGGTGCAGGTTTACCGAAACAAATGTAAGTTCTCCTTCAGAATTGCAGATTCTAGTTTGTTCTCCACATTTTTCATGCTACGTCCCGATAATTGAACATAACCTCTTCCTTTTTAGGATCGCACTTTATGATCTGTTGGCATTTCTCTCGTGTTTCCATTTTTCCAGTAAACAGGAATAGTGACTGCCCGAAGCTGAAAGATGAAGTACACCGTTTAAAAGGAATTTCAAGAAATGGATGTCGCGCCAAGTGGCTTAAAGATAATCAGATCAACACCGTGGAGGAATTCATAAAGGCTTTAAATAAGGATGAAGAGAAGATCCGCAACGTAAGGCCTCTGGGATTCCTGCCACAGATCTCTCTCACACGTGCACAAAAGAAGCACTTACAGAAATTGGCACTGCTTAATGTGTTTATGTTTATTACAACCTATTATCTATTTATTCATATATCAGGACAGCAAGCATACCTTTAATGTCATGAAATAGTAGAAATATAAGTAGATCAATGCCTAACTCCAATTCCAAACTGATATGTTTATCATCCACTAAATATTAGTTTCGACAATTTCTTCAAAAAAACAATAGTTTTGACAAAATGAATTAACTTATGCATTTGTCGGAGTTCAGGAGTGCTTCAAACTAAAGAAGGGCAACAAGGATTGGAAAGATACAGTTAAACATGCTAGAGAGTGTGATCTTGAAGGGAATTGCAAGCTGAAATCATTTAGAGTTGAAGAGGAGCATATTGAACTCTTCTTTGATTGCGTACATAATCTCATTGGTGCACAATTTCGCGAATGCTATGTCGCAAAGGACGATTTCAGTTCAGTTCAACAGGTAAACGTTGACATGAACATTCTTCTACGGACACAAACCTTGATATGAACTTAGAACAGAACGCCTAACTTTTTTTTCTTTTCAGGATGAAGTAAGTTGTTTGAAAAAACAAGCATATGATAGACTAGATAAAACTAAATTTGATCACGAAATGAAAGACAACTATCCAGTACCTTTGTCTTCAGCTATGAACACAAGCATTGGTGGTGGTGCTTCCATTCCCTTCAGAGATATAACAGGACCAAATCCTCCACATTTCTATGTCGCATATCAGGGTAATGAATCGGTCTTATTCTCTTGTCTTTTAGCAGATACCACATGTGATCATTTGTAGTTTGGTACGGCAACAGTTGAGACGGTTAGTCATGCTAAAGTGTATCAAGCACATGAACTGCTTCAAGAATTTCCTAATCGTAACATAATGCTTGTGAGATCATTATATATTGGACCAAGTTTGCAAGGGCACATTCGTTAGCATTATTTATTCTGAAGAATATTTTTTAACTGAACACTGAAGAGATTTGGAAAATTTTTAAATAAAGGTAATCAAGCAGGAGATGTGACTCAGATGGGCCTTCAACATTCCCAAGTTGGCATTTCTTCTATGGGACAGGCATCTGAGCCTCCACTAGAGATACCTGAAGTAAGTGAAGTTTCTGTTCAATCTGCTTAACCTGTAACATTCTTGCTGGAACAGAGATGAAATTAGTCATCTATCAATGTCATTCTTTTAATGTTTATAAGGTTGCAGTTTATTCATATTGATCAGTGCTTGCCATGACTACGAGTCTACACTTCTGATTGTTGAGGTCATTGCATATTGCTGCATGTTGCTCCTACACAATACTCATGGCATGCTAATGCCCAGTGAATCTTCCTTTTGCAGAGTACTCCTACTGGAGTCAATAACACCATACCAACGAATGTGCCTCAGGATGTCAGCGATGAAATATATGCAGAATTGTTCGCCATTGTAAACTACGCCCGCCTGAACCCTTAAAGTCATATCCATACATTTAGTTGAATTTGTTTAGAAGGAATTCGACCTCTCTTATGATCTTATCTATGTAGCTCTGCATAACTAGCCATCGAGGACCATTTAACTTGTTGCTTGTTGCTAGCTTGTAATCTTGGATGCTTTACTGGTGAATTATATTTTCTTTGGGAAAATATTATTGCAGGAACTCCCTGATCTTTCCTTAAACTTTTTGAGAAAAGTGTAATTGTTTTTCTTGCACCTATTTTGCTTTGCAATTGTGATTATGTTACAACTTAATTGAGAAAGGGGTAATTGTTTTCTTGCCCCTGTTTTGAGTTGCACATGAACTGTCTTTTTTTGCTTCAAAGAAAATTTTCATCTTAAATAATAGATGTAGCTTCTTTGAAGCAAAAGGCGGAATGAATTCCACTATCTAGAAAAAAAAAGAAACAATGGATGTATTTGTATTTGTTAGTACAGAAAGTTGAACTGTACTATTATCTTATCAATAAAACCTTATCTCTACTATGGCTGCGTTCGGAAGTGGTAGTTTCGGCAAATTCGCACAGTACCGGAGACTGCAAACAGTACCAGCACCAAACCGGGATGTGGGGTCCACTGGATGGAAGGCTAACAGCCGTCTAACACCGTTTCCTTTCAGATCCCGTGGCTGCGTCGCTTTCCCCTTTCCTCCCGATTTTTCCCCTTCCTCCCCGATTTCATCGAGCGCATCTCCTCCTCCTCCGAGCCGCTGCGAGCTCCGGCCACAAAAATCGAATCTACACCGAGCCACTGCTCCTCCCCTCTCCTCCGAGCGCATCTCCTCTGAGCGAATCTCCGCTGCGAGCTCCCGCTGTTCGCCCTGTGAGCTCCGCTGCTTTTCCCCTCTCCTCTGAGCGCATCTCCGCTGCGAGCTCGCACTGTTCGCCCTGTGAGCTCCGCCCGGAGAATCTCCGGCCACAATCGGTCGGGTTCCTGCAATCGAGCGCGCCCTGTTGACAGCGACAAGTGAAGCACGGGTGCGCCAGCATCGCATTGGGGGAGGCGAAAGTCGTCTTCGGGCGGGGAGAAAGCCGGTCATCCCGTCCGGTGGAGTGGTGCGTGCAGCCTGGAGTATCCCATGCTACACAGGAGCCGGTCCTTGTTGGAGCTGTGTGAAGTGCGGACAGATCCCTGCCCTTCTATTTGAAGGGCACTCCGTCGAAGCCATGGGCTGCAGAGGGAAGAAGCGGAAGCGCGGCATCGAGAAGAAGGAATTCGCCGGCCGGCCGTCCAAGCGTCCTGTCGCTGCGCCGGTGATCGTGGCGCCGGAGGGAGACTCCTCGTGTGGCTCCTCCGACTCGTTATTGTCAGACGCCTGCTCCGGCAAGACCGAGGAGGAAAAGATCGCTTCTGCAGCACTCGCCCTCACCAAGGTGGTGGCGACCTCGCCGGAAGGAGTGGTTTCCTTCGTCCGTCGCATCACCGCGGAGACAGTTGTTAGGTCCCTTGATTGCGACCTAATATCCACAGACAACAGAGCTGAGGTGAGAAATTTGATCCCATCCTTTCATTTTCTTCATCAATTTTAGATGTTTCACACTGCGGTAGTAGATGTCTGAGGGTCGAATGCGATGGACCGACAACGACCTTCGCTTATTTTTGGAGATTTGCCTGGAGGAAATCGAAGACATGAACATAATTAGCAACACCCCCAGCACACAAGGATGGAAAAACCTTGCCCGGAAGTTTGAAGAATCAACCAGTGTGAAACTCAAACAGAAGCAGCTCCTCTATCAATGGAGAACAGCAAAAAGAAGTTTTGAGCAGTGGGAGTGGCTGGAGACCCATGCTACCGGACTTGGCCGTGACCCTGTCACTCAGGCGATTATCGCTGAGCCTGCCTGGTGGGATCGTATGGAGGAGGTATGTGCCTTTAGATTTAATTATAGTGTAGTACAAATCGACTTGTGATTATTTTTATCAATCTACAATGAGCAATTGTCCATAGTTATCTATTCCTATGAATTGACCCTAGTTTCCTATATGTGTTGTGATATGACAGTAAGTTCAAATAAATAATAGTCATTTTTGTCCATAGTTAACTATGATTTCTGATCTTTTCGGTACACCCAATTGCTCTTGTTCTAGTTTGAAAAGATGCCGGCTAAAGTGCTGTTGTAGTCTTTTGTTCGCATAGTTTATACATAACTGCTTAAACCATTCTTCTGTAATGGTATAGTTAAATGGGCGTAAATGGACTTTAGAGCATCCCTTGCATCAATGGCCTAGAGAAAGTAGAAAACATATAGTAAAAGACAGAATGGAAAATAAGCAATAAATAATCTACACTTGATAAAACTAACAGCAATTGCATACCTAGGTTAATGTCAGCTTTGCCAGCTTGGATTTTTGCTGTATAAGCATTCACCAATTGATGGTGCACTACAACCTAATAGCTTGGCTGCAATTGATATTGTTTACATGATTGTTAATTGGATGTGCATGACATTGATCAGATTTCCTGAGATCTTGTTTAGCAATAGAACTGCAACTGTACAACAGTCATGATCTTTCTTGATTATTTTGCCCATGTCAGCTTTTTTTTTAGTTCTATATGTTTACATAATTTTTGCCCATGTCAGATTTGCCCATGTTGTCCATGACATTTTTTTACATAATATTGTTTAATAAATGATTGTTGCTGATTGTTTACATTTTGCCCATGTCAGATTTGCTGACTTCTTGCTTACCATCGTTTTTGCAGACCAAGAGTGGAATTTCTGCTTTTGCTTGCTCGCCTTTAAAGCACATTGAACTGCACCACTAGGTTTTCAATGGAAGAACTGTCATTGGTAACCATTCCAACGTGCCAGGTTGTGTTCCAACTGTCGTAGAGGGTGAACCATCACCAGGCGCACCGCTCGATCCTCAAGTGGTGTTGGAGAGATCATTCAGGCCACCAACCTCTTCACCTCAGGCAGGCGCAAGCGGCTCAAAGGGCAAGCGCCGTGCATCTGATTCTGGGACGTCGGGAGGATCAAGTAAGAAGCTTTGTTCAGATTTTGGAACAGAAATTAGGAAGGAAATACTTAAGATGAGGAGTGAGACCGAGGAGAGTAAGATGAAGAGAAGGGAGGAGCGAAAGCTTAACAGCGCACAAGCGTGCTTGGCTTTGTTGGAGGCTAATGGGCACGCACCACACACACCTATCTAGACAGCAGCGACGGAGGTGTTCCATGACCCCTACTGGGTCACCATCTTCCTCCAGCATTACAAAACACCTGAAGATCGGCTGAGCTTTATCCAGAGGCAGTCCATGAAGATGGGTGGTGGCGCCCCACCCCCATTCTATTCTGGAGGTCCGAATGGGTTTGGTGGATGGGGTGGGGGGGGGCGGATTTGGTGGTGGGGGAGGATTTGGTGGTGGCTGGGGAGGATTTGGTGGTGGGGGTGGATTTGATTTCGGTCAGGGAGGTTCAGATGGAGGAGCAATGTTATAATGTTATGATTCCTCATTTCTGCTAATAGTTAATGTCATTCATTTGTGTGCTATGCATTTCGTTCTGTTTGTGCAATTTGCTCAACTTGGAATAATTTATTTGTGTGCTGTTCTGTAACTTATCATTTGTACGGAATTATGTGTTATTTGCTGAGTTATGTCAATTGTAATATTTAAAGGATATTACTTGGTAATCTAGAAGTGCCATGTTTGTTCTGACATTGTTGGTTGTTTAAATTGAAGGGGGCTAAACTATGAGCAGTTCGTCGTCGAATACTACAAATGAAGATGGGGAATATAGCTATTCTGAATTGGAAGACGATGCCATTTTGTATGTAATACTAAATAATGGTTATCACAATAGAGCGCCGCGAAGAATGCCAACACAAACTGGTTTGAGTTGGATGATTGAAACAATGCAGAACCGTTCTCAATGCAAGGCCGTATTTCGTCTTACTGAATTTCAAATTCACTCCTTGCATCTGGTTCTGACTAGAGACTTTAATCTTGTCGGATCGTTCGAGGTGTCCCCCATGGAGGCAATTGGTATATTCCTTTATATTGTCGCCGGAAACCAGTCAACTCGCAGTGCCAATAATCGATTTGTTAGATCAAATGCCACTATTTCATTCTATTTTAATCGCGTTGCTCTGTCTATGCACGAAATGGCAAAAAGAATCGTGAAGCCAGTGGATCCAAACTTCGTGGATATTCATCCTAGGATACTTGAGGATCACAGGTACCACCCTTTTTCAAATGCTGTAGGGGCAGTGGACGGTACACACGTGCCTGTGTTGGTTGCTGGGGAGAGGTCAATTCAAAGTAGGGGACGTCACCATTATACCTCCATAAATGTCATGGTCCTCGTTGGATTAGATAGCAGAGTTATATTTGCTGATGCTGGATGGCCTGGATCAGTTCATGATCAACGAATTATATCTACTGCAATACAATCTTATCCATATGATTTTCCTCGGCCACCTATAGGTAAGATGGGCATATTTATGTTTCACTTATTTATGTCGAGCTATTTACTACATCATAACCATCTATCGCTTAACTTTAATTGTAGAAAAATATTTTCTAGTAGACTCCGGGTTCATGAGCAAGCTAGGATTCCTTGTGCCGTACCCGGAAGTCCGGTACCATAAGGATAAGTTCAGGGGACGGGGACGAACCACTCGTCTGCCAACAGAACCAAAAGAGAAATTTAACTACTTGTATTCGTCACTACGCAATACAATTGAGAGAGCATTTGGGGTCATAAAAAAGAAGTGGAAATTTTTAAAGGAAATCCCTTACTATGAAGATCCACAAACGGCACCGATGTTAATACATAGTGTGCTTTGCTTTGTACAATTTTTGGTTGGATAGTAAGCAAGAAAATTTCCTAACACACAACCGTTTGTACAATGGTCAAGCCGAGTTACCTGTTAACCCACCCATGCGCGATAGTTACAACGATCCGAGGAGTAAAGAACTGATGTTAAATGTGCGTGACGGGATTGCAGCTAGAGTGCAAGATGGGTAGATGTCATGCCACAAGATGATTGTTGTGGTGATGTTATTTTGTAATATATCCATTTGTTATGACCGGTACCTGGTAATATTAATATCGTCAATAATCGAGCATGATTAATATATTGTTTTCAATTGCATAATTCATTTGATACATTTTTATTCTATATATCACGTTTTTTTAGGGAACTATATATCACATTTGGGGCCAAAGTATTTTGCACACATTTTTTAACGCTAATTAGGCATAGTTAGTATCAGGAGACAACAACAAAAAAAATTTCAGGCGACATAAGCTGCCGTCAGCGTTTTTAGCCATACGCAAGGCCACATACTGCGCGGGCGCATTAGATCCGCTGCACTCAAACACAGGATGAACTCTCAGGTTCTCTCTCACGGAAGCAGACTAAACGGCAGTTTTAATCGCCGTTAGATCCGCTGCACGGCAGTTTCAACCACCACAGCCAGCTGCATGCCAGTGCATTAAATGAAGTACTATTCTAATTTTCCGGTTTGTGATACTGTGCTGAGTTGCTACTTCCGAACGCAGCCTATATACACTACTGTTTTCACTTTTCAGAACTATCATGTTACAAAATTTTATGAGATTATCTTTGAAAAAAAAAGTTCTGATGTACCTGAAGAACTCTACTATATACCCCGCAGTCGGCAATCACACCATGGCCGCCGGCCGCCGGCCGCCGCTCTTTCGCTCACCACGACGCAGCGGCCATTGGCGCGGTGAAAATTGCAGTTTTGCCACAAAGTGGGCTTTACGTGGGCCGTAGTCTAGGCCCACGGAATCAGCCGTTCCTCCTCCTCTCCTTGATACCCCTTTGATTCCGTGGCTAATTACGTGGGCCGTCGGCTAGGCCCACGGAATCAGGTTGATCCGCGCGACCGCCGCGACGGCGACGGAGCGAGTCGCCGGCGGCGGCGAACACCGGCGACCCGTCCTAGCGCAGGCGATCTATCGCCGGCGGTCGTCGTGCGTCCTCCAGAGTCCGGCGCCTTGCACAAGATGGTGACATCGTCGATGGACTTGGCGCCGCGGAGGCGGATCTCCCCGGCGACAGCGATGATGCCCTTGCCGGAAACCTTGTCAATAATAAATCATGCTTCTTGTAAGCTGCAATGGCAACGAGCGTGTTTGATTTTGTTTTTTGGTGGAAATGGGATTTTGGATCACATAAATTTGGTTTGCAGTTTGGTGCTGACAAGGTGAGCCAGAGGTGTTCGTTGAAATGCCGGAACGAGGAGACAGTCCTTGTCTTGGAGGCGCCGGGATGACACGTCCAGTAAAGTTAGGTAAGCACAGTTTTCCTGCTTTTCCTGCCTTAGCTTTCAAAATGAGAAGGATATGGTGGTTTCACATTCTCTGTCGTTGCTAAATTTGATCCTTCCGATATGGCCATCCGCTATACCATCGCTGGAACTTTCTTGGATGTTTCCTATCCAGAAGAAAACAAATACGTCTTGCTCATGTAGGGCCCTAGCTACTGGGAGCTCCTTTGAAATTCCAACAGTCCAAGTACACTTCAAATTCAATAGTCAATGTTACATAGTTTTGAATTCAAACTTCAAAGAAAGAATGTTATCTTCTATAAAGAAGAGAATCCTGAAGTGTTCTAGCTAGCTATGTTGACACTAAATGCTTGTGTTCAAGCTAGCCCATTGATATTGTCCCAGGAACAAACTGAGAGAGGTCACAGGTATTAAGTATGGTGCTATGGAATGGCTTGGGTTAGGTGGCCAACATCACACAGCTTGCCGGAGTTGATGCATATGGGCTTATCAAGATGATTGTGGATGCTGCACAGACAGCCAAAAGGAACCGGGAGACCTGTCAGAAGCTAGCACGGCATGTCAATGATTGGCGATCTGCTGCAGTAGCTCCAAAGCACAGAGCTTTTGCAGCATCCGGAAACGAGGAACCCGGTCGAGCAGCTGGAGGAGACGCTGCGACATACCTACATGCTCATCTTGTCATGTCAGGACAGCAGCTATCTGCACAGCTGCTTCATGGGAGGGAAGCAAGTTCACCAACTGCGAGAGGTGCAGGGCGATATCACCTTCTACCTCCAGCTCTTCCCTCTTGTTAGTTTTGTTGACACCACCCGTACCTGGGAGCGGCTTCTGACGAGAGCTCACCCTTTGTGTATTAAGGTACATGATCTGTATCTCTTCCTCTCCATCAGACAAGTCAGTTGAAAGCACATTATTAAATTTTATATTTTTGATGATCTATGTTAATCAAAGATTTCAGTTGATAGGAGGCATCATCAGATTAATGTGATATTCACACAGTCGTAAACAATTATCATCTTAATTCAATATCATGCCACTGCTGAGAGGTACTGAAAAAAGTGTTCTAGAGATGCACTAAAACGTGATGCTTCCTCTTAAAGCCAAAGTTTATAACAGTTCCTTGCTGGAAGTTGAGCTGATTATCTTCTTAACTATCTATTGAAGAGAAGCTTTGTCCATTTTTTTAGATAGTGTAGTCAGAGAAGCTTTGTTCTGCGGATCTTTGTTTATGTATTTATTAATTTTTGGTTACTCTCACAGGATTCTACAAATCAATTGCACACAGTACATCATTCAGAGCATGGAATTAGGTATCTTAAAACAATAATGCACCTCTTTTGATGTCAAGTTCATGTTACACTCAATTTTCCTGTGGTTTTAAGACATTGCACACCTGCTTTTTATTCTCATTAATTCACTCAATTGTGGATAAAAGATAAGAAAAATGAACAACTATTTTTGCACTTTTATTCACACCATGAAAAAGAAATCTATTGGGCAACACATTCTCTTCAAATTATCACCAATCAAGGATATAGGACTACTCTGTATGATCTTTGTGTTCTTCCTGGTTGTACATATCCACTTGTCGATATAGAAGCCGGATTTTAAATCCATTATCTAAAAAATATCTTTATGTTCTTCCTTATCAGAACTTGACCTAGTAATTTTGCTGCATCTGATCCGAACTCACTTGTGATCCAGTAATTAGGTGTTTTTCCTAATGTTACAAGGAACCATTTACAAACCCTTTTTTTAGGTAATGGATTAAAACCCCTCTACATCCAACATGGATGTACACGGCCATGTTAGCTGATTAGGTTATATTAGCTGATTAAGAACCATTTACAAACCTATATACACAAATAAATTAAGCTGATTAGGTTATGTTAGCACTTATATTCAGGTACCAACATAGAGTTATATGGTGAATCCGTTAGTCACTCTATTATGTTACAATTTAATGGCAGCATTTATACATTGTATCATTTTGACATATTTGGTACTATATGAAACTCAGCACAGAAATTATCAAGGCAACTAAATCAGGTGATCAGGGAGTAACTCAAGTCTCCAGAAGTATTTGAGGAAAAACAAAGTGAGAAGACATCAAGTATGTTAATTCACGACAACTTTGTTTTATTTTTGTCAAGTATGTATTGACAAGATATAATCTTTAAATGAAGCAGTCAGAAGCATCAACAAGGAGCAACTAGTTATTCTTGATGATGTTCAAAAAGGGGCAGTGTCTACTTTTTCAGAGATATTGGATGCTACAAATAATTTTTCAGGGATATCCTTGATTGGGAAAGGTGGATTTGGGTCTGTTTACAAGGTAGTTATCTGTGAAGACAAACCTTAGGATGAGGGAAAACCCTGGACTTCTTAAGAAATAGTAATATTATAATTCTAAACATGCAGTTATTTTTATTTAGATAAAATGGAAAAAAAAATCAGCCCATGATTTGACCTCACCCACATAACTGATAATTCTGGATTTTTTTTAGCCACAAGGTGGTCCTGGTCCATGAATAATGAGGATAGGATATTTGCAAATTATTTGGCTCCTTCTGTGATCTTGAGATTTCTTGTTTTCTGACAGAATTTACTTTTCTATAGGGAAACCCACAGAAAAATTCCGTGGTCTTCTTTCTATTGAATATTTCTATGGATTGACTGATAGAAATAGTTTTTCTAACGGTTTTGCGCCTACAGCATTGCCCTCAAGTCTGGTAGTGAACATGTACAACCTCTACGAATGCTTTTTTATTTTATCATGTAGAAAATCCCTAAATGCATAATTATGTAGTACAAAATTATATACAATCATTAAATAGTTATGTGTCAATATGCGAGTATTTTGATTTCCAATGTTGAGATGTTCTTTTATAATTTAAATCCAATCATTCTCAGGGAAAACTTCCCAATGGACTTGAGATTGCTGTCAAAAGGCATGATAATTCTTCACATCAAGGTGCAGCAGAGTTCATGGCTGAGATTGATGTCATACCAAAACTTCGACGAAAAAATATAATTCAACTGATTGGGTTTTATGCTCAAGGCAAAGAATGTATTCTTGTCTATGAATACATTTCAAATGGATGTTTGGCTTCGATCATTCGTGGCAAGTTTTACTTTTAAACTAAGACCAGGGCCTCCATTTTTTTCTTGGTTTTTGTTAAACAAGTTATATCTCTAATGACCTTTGGTGTTCTTGTAGATGAAAAGAAAAGGACATCGCTAAATTGGTCTAAGCGCCTTAAAATAATTGAAGGGATGTCAAATGGTCTTCTTTACCTACATAATCATTCTGATATGTGCATTGTCCATAGGGACATAAAAGCAAGTAATATTCTTTTAGATCATGAAATGAATGCTAAGATCTCTGATTTTGGCCTGGCCAGAAAATTAGCTCCAAATGCGACTGCAGAGGTGCTTGTTCAGGGAACATGGTAAAGATGCAACTCTCATCTTTCCCTTGATAAGTGTAGCGGCATGTGTACTCGTATGGTGATCTTGTGTAATCTTTTAGGGGTTATGCTGATCCTGAATATGTTGCTACTGGGATAATCTCGGAGAAAACAGATGTTTATAGCTTTGGCATTGTACTTCTTGAGATAATAAGTGGAAAACTATGTCTATCTGGATCTAATATGAAGGGAAAATCTCATCAAGCAATATTTCCTGAATTTGTAAGTATTCCAAAACTGTATTCCGTGTAATATGTGTAACTGGACCTCTATTTTGATCAATGTTTATGGGTGAATAATGGTCCCTTTTGTTAGAAAATGTGAATGTTACTTTCTCTCTGATAGCGTGGTTGATAAATGAAATCCAGCCTATTCATGTAAATTTTCCTTAGTTCCTGCCTGAACTGCCATTTTATAATTTCCTGTGAAAGATTTTAAATTGTTTGTGTGTTGCTCTTTAATATTTAGATAATCCTTTCAGGCACTGAAGAATAGAAAAAAGTTGCACAAGCTTGTTGATCCATCATTAATAGGTGGTAAGAAACATGAGCGAGCTCAGATTATGCAATGTCTTAGGGTTGCGATGTTGTGTATTCGGGCTCGTGCTGAACATCGGCCTATCATGTCAGAAGTTGTCACTATGCTTCCCAGCAGCAAGACACCGAACGACGACAGAAAGGTACACGGCACTGTCTCTGTCCAAGTTATGCTTACACTACATATGAAGTACTGAATGCATTATTTGCTCCCTTTCTGTTTGTTAATTAGGACGCTCAATTCTTTGCAGACCTACTTACTTGGTCGGGAACGGACTTGGATGCATGGTTGTCTACCACTCTACCGTCCTGTGTAGATGTGTGTATCGATTACAGACAGACATATATATGTAGGCTGTGTTAAGCTTGATTTATATTTTAACACTCTGATGCTGATATATGTTGAGTCCTTGAAACGATTGCATATACGGGTTTGTTGCAGTATCTAAAAAGTATGTACGTGTTCGTTGAGTGCAGAGGCAGACATACTGATCGATCGAGGAATTGTTTTTATTTCAACATTAAATAAGTTTTCTTCTTCCTTGGGTTCGCATGCAGCAACCCGATCGAGCAATAGGTCAATCGATCTGTAGAACCAACACGCGGTTTATACTTTTCATAAATACTACTCTGTCCCTAAATATTTGATGTCGTTTATTTTTTTTACAAGTTTCCCCGTTTGTCTTATTTAAAAAAAATTGTGAAATATATAAAGCTATATATATGCATAAAATTATATTTAACAATAAATCAAATGATAGGAAAAAATTAATAATTATGTAAATTTTTTGAAGAAGATGAACGGTCAAACATGTATAAAAAAGTCAACGGTGTTAAATCTTTTGGAATGAATGGAGTAAGATTGCTGTATCATGATCAGATGATAAGATCTTATTGATTTTTCCTTTGAAGTGACTACACATGTAATCAAATTGGTATAAGTTTGATCGAGTTTATAGAGAAGACTATAAGTAAACTATGAACATATGTTTCATAATGGATCTGATCGGATATTTCGATTAGGAAAAAAAAATGAACTTATTTAGTGAAAGGGGAGTAATTTCCGAACATTAATATTTTCCCCAACACAAGTCTGTATGATTTTAAAACAAGGCAAGCAATTGCTAAAAAAATGTAAGCCGTTAACATGTTTTTTTATTGTTGACTACAGCATGACCCAGTCAGTCACCCAAACGAGGGCAAGACCAGTTGTGACCACGTCTGATACGCACAGCTGGTAGTTATTGATTGGATCTCATTGAGAAGAGGAGAGTAGGAGACACACGTTTTTGATCTTTTCTGCTAATCATTCGTCTTCCTCAGCTCGAGTCGTCTCTAAGCTCAGTTCGAGTCGTCTCTAGCCGACGCGCTCGTTGTGATTATATATCATAATTAATTAGCCACGATCGATCAGAGCGCGTCGGGAGACTTGCCTGATTATAAATAGCTGCGCACCTGCCGTGCCTTTATGAATGCTTGCAAGCTGCAAATTAAGGAGCTCTCACTACTGAATCTGATCTTATTGGCCGGGG
This sequence comes from Leersia perrieri, assembly GCA_000325765.3. Lineage (NCBI taxonomy): Eukaryota > Viridiplantae > Streptophyta > Magnoliopsida > Poales > Poaceae > Leersia > Leersia perrieri. Next base: position 19,712,499 of record CM002478.1, read on the forward strand.
TAGCTAGCAATATATACGAGTTCAGAGAACCTTCGATCGATCGGTAAGTGAATAGCTGCATGGTAATTTTTACTGCTACTAGTATGCGCACCAGGTAATTTTTACTTAATTTACTGCTACTAGTATGCGCACTAGGTTGTCACGATTATATAATTTTTATCGTTAGATTGAATAGCTGCATGGCAATGGAGCATCTATATATAGGAAGGATATCTCTAGTCCTTGGAGAGGTACATGTTTCCCTCATAACTTTTGAGTATGAAAGGAGATTTCAAAATTAATCTTATAGGTTGGAATAATAAGACTGAAAACTCGTCTTTTCTATGGGATCACATCAAATTCAACTTATGTACCCCTGAGAAATATTACATTACCAGTCACCTTCGTGGAGCCCAAAAACTCTAGAACGGAGCTTGTTGAATTTGAAGTTGCTGATTCCAAATCCTCCTATAATGTGATATTGCGACGAACCGCACTGGCAAAGTTCATGGCCGTTTATCATTATGCTTGCCAACTCGCTAAAATACCATGACCTCGGGGACTGATATCTATTCATGGGAATGCTAGGCCCGCTATCGCCTGCGATAAAAGGAGTCTCGACCTTCTCGAGCAACCTCAACCTTTGCTCCATAAGCCTAATCAATAACGTTCTCGTCCAAAGATAACCGTCCAACCCGAAGTTGACATAAAAACATTACCCTTGTTCAAAGGCAACAATACTCGAACTGTTTGAATAGGCGATCACCTCAACAAGGAGCGAGCATTTTTCTAAGGGAAAACTCTTGACATCTGCGCCTAGCAACCATCTGACACACCATGGCACTGCTCAAGTCCATCTGTCTCTAGTGGCATGGCCTCGACATGCAAAGCACGCCCACTGCCACAACACTAACATCTCTAGCTTTCTATGGCACTGCTCAAACATGACCTTCTGCACCGCACCATCGCAAGTACGTACTTTAGGCCAACTCTGTCGAAAGTGGTCACCGCCGCCGATCTATTAGTGCTTTGCAACTCAACATGCATGTCACGTGTACATTGCCGTTGTAGTCATCCATCATGCAACACCTCATCGACTATATATAAAAAATTCGGAAAGTGCCACCAAATGTAAAGACTTGTCTGTAACGGCTAATTTTTTTTTTTTGATAAACTGTAACGGCTAATTTGCACTTAACTTTAGGCTTGTTTAATTTCTCCCCCGAGATAAACTCATGCATGTTAGTTTCACCGTTGATCTTTCAGCGCGAAAAGGACGAGATCGAGACGACTATAAACAGCTTGGGACGTCCTGATCATTTGTCGCCCAACGGAAAAGCAGCTGATAGGTGAACAATGGTAATCTTCCCTCCCCTGTCAACTGAATTCACGTAAGTTGAAATGTATATATAATAAATTTTTGTGTTGTTCCGACAGGGCCGTGGCCAGTTCGGCATCATCGAAGTATAGCCACAGAAAATTATTTATGGCAATACATCATGCGATTGCCACAATTAAATATGTTATGGCAAATAAGTATGTCCTGTTGAAACGATATATAATTGTGGGTATATATCTTATTTTTGTTGCAATGAAAAATTTCTATCACCGCATAAAAAATATAGCAGCAGCGAATTTAAGGTGATGACACCATGGAATGGAAGTCCAGATGTCAAGCAAGCTGAGAGGGAAACAATCAACTCTGTCGGTGTTGAACGGTTGGAGCAAAATAAGAGAAATTCAAACGATAGCCATGAATAGCTACTTTTTTTAGCAATGTTACAAACTTATTAGATTCAAATATTTTAGTTCCATCGGACAGTTCAATCTGAAAACTTGTATTTAAGCATTCAGAAATTACCTATACTAGACCACTTGGGATATTTGAAAAATATTCTTGGTTGTTGGTTTTAATATTTGTATCAAAATTCATGTGGTCCTGAATTGCAAGAATTTGTTTTCTTTGGCCAATTTACATGTGTTGGTCATGTTGCAACTAATTTATTCATCTAATTAATGATACAACAGATTTTATAAGCCCTAAAAGATATACTAGAAATTCATTTCATTGCAATAGTAGCTATTGACTCAAAAACGCATTGGTTGCAATAGCCCATACTCCCTCCGGTTCACAAAAGAGTGACGTTTTGCAAAAGAGTGACATGATTTAAGAAACCAATGAATGATTAATCCGGGTGCTTATTTCCTATTTTGCCCATATTAACTATATAGATGTTTCTCTTCTTTTCAAAACTCCCAAGCTGGCCAGATCCAGATGGTCATGGCCACAAATTCCCAAGCTGCAGGTCATGGGTTCAAAGCCCAGCATTCTCATTTTTTGCATGCAAATGCTTCAAATACAATGCCAATAGCGGCTGCCTTAATGAGATTTAGGGGTAAGTTAGTCCAAAATGACCACACGAGGCCAAAACGTTAGTTTTTTGCATCCATTAGCTCTAAGGCTAAAACGTCGCTCTTTTGTAAACCGGAGGGAGTATGAAATATTGACACAATTAATACTTGTGGCAGTGGCATTTATTACCTATTGCGTCGAAATCTTCTTTGTGGCAAGCAAAACTAATGCCACACATGATATGCTGGCAATCAATATTTGTTGCAACCTTATCAATTGCTGCAACCAGTTGTTTTTCCCTTAGGAGACACGACGGGGAGACACTTTTGGTCGTCCTTACGAAACCTTTTTTTAAGAAAAAAAAATAGAGACGTACTGGATGATCATTGTGCAAACATCTCCCAAGGATGTCTCAAAATTTAGAGACGCTCTATAACCTCCTCTACAAGCTTAAGATGTTTCATATAAAACTCTACATCATGCTTAAGACAGAGAGTAAAACGTCTCAACAACTCTGCATCATACAGCTTAATCTGTACAGGGGGTGGGCAGGATCGATGGCCGATCCAATGAGAGCCGTGGGCCTCGCGATGAACATTTTCGATCTTGTGCTCAGGATCAGCAACGCTGTGGGGCTGTGGGCACGGCTCGTCAAAACAGGCGGCGGTGTCCACGCCCCTGTGCCTCTACCTCAAATGCTCGCAATATGTCCATGCTCTTGCGAAATGTTGATCGTGATATAGACAGCGCAAGCGCCGACGTGGCCTTAGCATTCCTAGTCATAGTGCTGGGCATGCTGTGGCACCCATGATGATCGTCACCAGCGATATATGTCGGGGCTCATCGTCTTCAAACAAAATCATCAGAGGCACGTATTTTTTTTGACAGTAAAGAGAAGCTTTATTAATTTCTCAAACAGGGATTACATTCTTACTATTAAGTGTGAGATACTTGCAGGAGCACAAAGTCTCCACTCCTCGCAAGTCCTAGACTTCATAGCCAGTTGAGAAAGAACATGAGCTACCCTATTAGCTTCTCTCTTTATTTTGTACACTTGCACATTCTGCAACAAATGCATGAGTCCTTTCGTCTCCGCAACAATTGGCATCCATACCTTTTGGTTTGCAGGTTAGTGCTGACAAGGTGAGCCAGAGGTGTTCGTTGAAATGCCGGAACGAGGAGATAGTCCTTGTCTTTGGAGGCGCCGGGATGACACGTCCAGTAAAGTTAGGTATGCATACTTTTCCTCCTTTTCCTGCCTTAGCTTTCAAAGGGCAGGATGTGGTGGGCTGGTGGCTTCACATTCTCTCGCAGGCGGCGGTGCGGCGTGCGGACGGCTGGCACTGGCAGGGTGTGCGATGCGGTGGCATCTTGTCTCCGTCGCTGCATGCCGCCGTGCCGTCTCCATCGCCTCTGCCGGCTGTGAGGAGGAAGATGGAGAGCTAAGAGGGGAGGGGGAATGACATGTGGGGAATGACAGGTGGGCCCACTATTTTTTTTATATATAATTGCCACGTAAGCGCCCCGTCTATGCCACGTGGGACGAAGACCGTTGGGGAATAACCCTGTACTTAGGGTGTTGTATAACTAGTGTATAAAAAGACTAAAACATCTAGAAGAGTGTGTTGTATGTGTACCAAAGACCAAGGACACAAACGTAATTTCCTATCACATATGTATAAAAAGGGCCCTCCAAGGACAAGAGTGGGGGATCCCTCCATTCCACTCATTCTCAGCCAACTCTTTCTCTCTACTTCAATCCATCCTCATCTCCTCTCTCTCCACTTTCATGGCTCCAAAAGTGCTAAGCTTGGGCTCCCTCCATGGAGGGGAGGCCCTTGCCATGCTTGTTGGAATTTGTTCCAACTGACGCCGTCCGTGGGACACGACAGAGCAAAAAACCTCGTTCAACCCTATGTAACTACTACGCTAACTCTTGGCAGATTTCAGATAGAATGGGTGTCCCGCGTGGCTACCGCGTCGCTGCGCCTCGGCGCTCCTCACCGGCGCCGGCCGCGAGCGAGCGGCGTCGCGAGGTCGCCGGCGGCCACGACGGAGGCCACCGAGACGGCTTCGACGACGAGCCCCTGCGCCGTTGCCGATGGGGTGCCCGCGCGTCACGCACGCATGCTGCACTCCGTCGGCCGCGGGAGGATGCTGCGCGTGCGTTAGTGCACGCATGGTTCCAGGGTTGCACGCGCTAGTGCTGCCATGCTGCATGGCTGCATGGCTCCACGGGCAGCTGCTGCGCGCCTGCGCGTGCATTGGTGCCTACATGCTGCAAGGCCGCGAGCAGTAGTGCAGGCAGGTTGCATGGCTGCTGCATTCACGACGCGATGGAGCCAGCGTGTCTCCGGCCCCTCCGTGATGCCTGCGCCGGCTCCGATGGCCGCGTCGAACGCCGCCGGCCGCGTTGATTCCGCTTCCTCTGCGTTCGACTGCACGGCTCGGCCCCCGCGCACTGCTCAGCCCGCCTCCGCCGGTCGCTAGCAGCCACTACGCCTAAGGCTGCAAGTGGGGCGGGTTTGCCACTAGCCCGCCCCACTAACCCACCAACCCACATTTGGCTAGCCCGCTTCGTTGAATATGGGTCAAGGCGGCAGCCTGCGGCGTCCAGCGGCGCCGCAACAACCCGCTAATTCATATGCTTCTGAATTTCTGGTACGTGAGAAGGAAGAAGATAATTACAATGTTTTCTTGATTCAAATATGCTAGTCGATGTAGATTAACCAGTAAATCTTCTCGATCGAGCTTTGTAATTATAAATCACCAACATTCGGTTTAAATCTCGAAGAGCGGCATTGGCGGCTTGCTTAGCGCTAATAATGTTCATCGTCTGTGATAAGGCATGCAGCTCTTTGTTGCATCTACTCAAATGTCTTCGTTGCATCAGAGAGAGTAATTAGTTTCTTTGATTTTGTATCCTGCAGCTAGAAAGAATTAGCTAGCTTGATTTGATTCACATGCATGTTCATCGATCTCCGCTGCAGAGCATGTCCACCGTCGCGTCATCCCCGGGAGGTGGGTTGGTGGCTTCGGCGGAAAACCCGCAAACGCCCGACGGGTCTGCAAGCGGGCTCACCGTAGCCGCTAATCTGCTGGTGGTCGTCGCGGATGTGGTGCGGGCCACCGCAACCCGCCCCACTTGCAGCTCTCTCTCCTGATCGACCATGCACGCAGGCGGAAGGTGAGATCGCGGAGGCGATCACGAGCGGCTCCGCCCGCCGCGCGCACATCCTGATCCTTGGCCGCGAACGCACAGCCTCACGCCGCCCCATGCGGGCATGTGCGACTCCGTGTCAGCTTCGCCATCTCCGCGCGCGCGAAGCCTGTGCCTCCGCCGGGCCTACGTCGCCTCCTACAGGCGCACGCGCGAAGCCTGTGCCTCCGCTGGGCTTCGCCGGGTTGTCAGCAGGCTCCGCTGGTCTTCGTCGCCTCCGCGCGACGGGCGCCGCGACTCCGCCGCCGGCGCCGTGCGGCCTCCGCCTACACACGGCTCCGCCCCGCGCGCGAAGCCCCGCCCCGGAGGCCCCGCGCGACCTCCGCCCGACGCCGCTTCGAGCAGCTTCGCCGCTGGCACCGACCGTCGGCTCCGCCACAGTCTCCGCTGAACTCAGCGCGGCTACGCCGAGCTGCCCCACGTGAGTCGCGGTGCCGCGGCACGCGTGGACGTCGGACGAAGCTCCGCACGAGCTCCGCTTTTGGCACCGTGTGCAGCGGCTCTCTGGCTCTGTGCGACTCCGCTGAGGCTCCGTCGCCCCGGCACCCGCGGCCGCCGTCGTCGCAGCTGGCCATGGCCTTCGCCGCCCCTGCGGAGCCGAGCGCGGCTCCAGGCAACCGCCGCGACCTCGCGCTCGCCGTCCGCGCCGGCTGCATGGCTCCGGGCAACCGCTGCGACCACGCGCGCGCCGTCCGCGCCGGCTGCGTGTCTCGGCCGCCTCAGCGAGCACGCCTCCACGCGAGCTCCGCTCGCATCGGCTCGCATGCAACACGCAGAACGCATGCACGGACTAGCATGCATGCACCGCGTGAGCCTCGCGCATGCAGCGTGCATGCATGCACCGCGGGCGAGACACCTCCGCCGCCACGGCCTCCGCGAGCACCGGCGCGGGCTTCGTTCGTGGCCTCCGCGCGGCTCCGCGGCCTCGCGCGCCGCAGTTCCACCGCCGCTTCGCTCCGCGCAGAACACGCTAGCAACGGGCGCGGGCTTCGTCGCCTCCGCGCGGCT
>CM002478.1:19719158-19739300 GCA_000325765.3 Leersia perrieri
CCGGACTCCGCGCACCGCGGCCACTGCACCAGACTCCGCGCTCCGGGCTGGCATCCGCGCCGCCGGGCTTCGGACGCGCCTCCGTGCCCCCGCTCGCCGGTCTCCGCACCGTGCCCCGGCCTCCGCACCGCGGCGGACTCCGCATGCCGCGGGCTCCGTGCCCGCTCCGATGGCTGCGCCGGCTCCGCCGGCCCCGGATAGCCAACACCTCTCGTCGGCCTCCGCCCCGACGGGCTCCGGCTGGCCCTTGGCGGAGACGTGCGTCCATGGCAACCACCGTGCCGCTGCCTCCGCAGTCTCCGCGTGCGGCCGTGCGACCCTGCCGCCGCCGCGTCTACGTCGCCTCCGAACGGCCTCGCTCGTCTCCGCGTCGGAGCCGCTACCTTCGTCGGTCCGCGGGGCACCGCGCACCCGCTCAGGTGCTGTCGACTCCGCGGCAGCGTGCGTCTCCGTGGCACCCGTCCGACTCCGTCGCCACCGGGCCTCCCGAGAAGGACGTCGAGCTCTACGACGAGAAGGTCGTCAGTCGTGACCTCTGCGCCATCCCTAGGGCTCCGGCTCGCTCCGCTAAGACCCGCATGTAGACACAACTCCATGGTCTATTCGCATGCATAGGTGGCATGCACGACGGCATGCATTGGGCTCCCACGTTGCGTGCGTACGTAGCATGCGTGGGCGCATGCTGCATGCATATGCAACGCAAGGTGCGGCTTCGCCCGCGCGCACAGTCGCTGCTCACGCGCGAACCCAACCGCGGCCGCAAGCGTCTCCGCGTCTGTGCCGGCTGGCCTCGCTGGGCTCCGCTGGCTGGGTCTGGCGCCTCCGCTGGGCCCCACCGGCTGGCTTCGGCGCCTCCGCAGCTCGCGGCACCCGCGCCTACCTTGGCCGCGAGCAGCTCCAGTGCCTCTGCTGGGCTCCCTCGGCCCCGGGGCACCGCGCGCGGCAGCCGCGCCTTCACGGTCACGCATTGTGTGAGGTCCACGCTCCAGCAACTCCCATAGCTCCGTGTTCATTCACGGGTGGCTAACGTGCGGCCCGCCTCCCGCCATTGCGCTTCTCAAGGTATAATGGCATGCAATTTCGTTTCAAATCACAAGGAAAGTCTTGGTCATGACGAGATTCACAAGGACCTCCTCAAAGGTAATTCTTTTTTTTTTTTGAAACTGAGGCGAAACTTCGTTTCGCTTTTATATTAAGAAGAAGAGAATTGACCCAGTTTATAAGGGAAACCGGGCCCAAAAACCATACAACTATGTGGTTAATTGAGGAAAACTGGCTAAGACCTCCGTTACAACACACACACGTGACCAACTACACAACTAACAACCGACAAGCAAGCGGAGCCTGACATAGGACATCACAGCCAAACTAAACTCAAGACAACACAACAGCATTGACATCGCAAAAGGGGTGTTATCGTTGCCGAGCTAGCCGCCCAAGCGACCCAGCAGCGCCGACTTCACAACCACAACGACATCACAGCAACATGTCTTCAGAGCGAAGAGCAGCTCCGTCATCCCACAACAGACATCAGCCAAGCCACCAAGGACCACTTCCTTCACACGGTCAGCAACAGAACCCCTTGAAAGAGATTGCAATGTGTCATCGTTGCCAAGCGTCACCGCACCCCAATAGCGAGCAGCTCCGACTTCACCTAGCAAAAACATTCGAGGAGTGAGATGCCCACCGCAAGAACGAAGCGATCCAAGAAGGCTAAGGCCTCACCCAAACAGAGGCTTGAAAGCTTTAGAAACGACATGAAAGTCAAAGGTCATAGATGTATAAGGAGCATCCTTGAAACGACGCCCCCAAGAGGGTTACGACGTGGAACGCCGCCGCCGCTCGTCCAAAAGTCGGAGCAAGGTTTTCACCTAGGGATTTTGGGGATGGAGAAGAAACGCCATGACAACGCCTCCAAGGAGGGGAACGGCACCCGCGGGCGTCGCCGTCGTCGGACCGGCCAAAGGCACGGCAAGGCTTTCAGCAGCGTCTTCGCACCACCCACAAGAGCACTCCACATCAATGACCATAGAACCATCAGAGTCGCCTCACCAGCGAACAAACCCAAACAGGGCCAACATCAAGGACAGGCTCGTGGCAACCCAAAACTCCATTGATTCGCGACCAAGACCCGCAACTAGTCGGAGCCCTCGCCCTCCCCCGAGAGACCACACAACCGGAAAAGAAGACGGCCAAAGGAGGGGAGGAAAACTAGGAGGAGGAAGAGCGCCCGACCAACAAGGGTGACCGTCGCGAACGTCAGCCCCATACCTCCAACACACCACCAGAGACACCGTCCAGATGCCGGCTCAACCGCATGACGCCGCCCACGCATCTCACCACCCGTCGCCGGCAAACTGGTGGCAGAAGGGTGTCACCGGCGAGTTGAGTGAGGCCACCACACCGTAGACCACCAAAGCGGAGCCGTGCAGCAACCCGCCGGAGTCCAGTGCCGCCACACGGCACCGCCCCGCCGACCCTGCCCAGATCTGGACGCAGGGCAGCTGGATCTGGCCAGGCAAGCAGCGTCGATGCCAGCAGAAGCTGCGCCAACGCCGGGACGGCCACGCCGCCACGCAACGGCCACTACCGCAGCCCTACCCCACGCCGTCAACGTGTCTGCCGCGAAGCCGCCTCCCGCCCGCAGCGACGTCGCCCTTGCCTGCCGCCATTGTCGCGCCGGTGCCAGAAGCAGGGCGTAGCTGCGCACCGCCACGCCACCAACAAAGCTGCAGCCTTAAGCCTACCTCCGCACCTTCTTCACCCTGGTCGCCGACCTCTTCCCCGCCGCCACCTCCCGTCGGCCCGCTAGATCTGACCGGAGCCACGCAGATCTGGACGGGAGAAACACCACCGCCACCTTCGTAGGCCCCCCGGCCGCCGCAAGTGACAGGTGCGTGAAGCCCCGCCGCCGCAATCCATGCGGCCGCGCGGCTTTGCTAGCGGCCGCTCGGGCGGCGGCGTGGCGGCGAAGGGAGCGGCGAGGAAGGGGCGGCGGCACGGGTGTCGCCTCCCGTGCCGCCCGAGGGGGGTGGGCGACACGAGAGGAAATCGAATAAAGGAGCATATCATTTGTCCTCAAAGGTACTTCTATTAGAAGTTATTCAAGCTCGTAAGATCCATCGGGTCAGAGCTGTTTGGAATATGCTGAAACCTGCATGTTTAAATACAAGCAATGACTTGGCAATGTTTTTAACGTTTAATCTCATACTCCGCCATGTTTTTAGCAATCAATTTTATGTTTTGCCGGCCGGCACTGCCATGTTTTTAGCAGTAACTTTGCATTCATACCATGTTTAGCACTCATTTAGATTATTATGTTACAAATAATAAGATCACGTTGAGATCTCCGTGTGGCTCTGGCCCGGAGAAGTAGTTCTCCGTGAAGAAGCTAGCGTCGAGGTAATCCTCCGCAGCTTTAAGATTTTCCACGAGGCCACCGAGTCCATGAGACCGAGCGAAGTAACCTCCGTGAAGAAGCTAGCGTCGAGGAAAACCTCCGTAACACTAAAAAAGTTCCACGAGGTCGCCGAGTCCATGAGACCGAGCGAAATAACCTCCGTGACGAAGCTAGCGTCGAGGTATTTCTCCGCGACCCAAAAAATATACCACGTTGAGACCGGTGAAATACCCTCCGTGACAAAGCCAGCGTCGAGGTATCCCTCCGCGGCCCAAAAAATATACCACGTTGAGACCGCCGAGTACATGATGAGACCGGTGAAGTACCCTCTGTGATGAAGCCAGCGTCGAGGTATCCCTCCGCGGCCCAAAAAATATACCACGTTGAGACCGCCGAGTACATGATGAGACCGGTGAAGTACCCTCTGTGATGAAGCCAGCGTCAAGGTAGCCCTCCGCGGCCCAAAAAATATACCACGTTGAGACCGCCGAGTACATGAGACCGGCGAAGTACCCTCCGTGATGAAGCCAGCATCGAGGTACTCCTCCACGGCCCAAAAACCATTCCACGTGAGACTGCCGAGTCCAAGAGACCGAGCGAAGTACCCTCCGTGATGAAGCCAGCGTCAAGGTAGCCCTCCGCGGCCCAAAAAATATACCACGTTGAGACCGCCGAGTACATGAGACCGGCGAAGTACCCTCCGTGATGAAGCCAGCATCGAGGTACTCCTCCACGGCCCAAAAACCATTCCACGTTGAGAACGCCGAGTCCATGAGACCGAGCGAAGTTGTCACGACCCGCCCCTCGGTCACTATTACAAATGACACAAGGAGGGCGTGCCGTAGAGGAACAGCAAACCGCTCCCTACGGAACCACGTAACAGGTACCAGTCTTAGGAATCTGATGCTGGTACCCACGGTAACAAGATGAAATCAAAACTTTACTATTAAATAAATAATACATTTACATTGCAACTTCGGGTAATCCCTGAGCAGCAACCTTCAATCAGAGAGCAGCAACAGCGGTATTTAAGCGCAGCTAGGACACCAAAACACAGACAGTGGTTTGGGTCTAGGAACGAAACTCCTCGGCGTCTACAGCTTCAACCTGAACTAGCAGCAAGGAAGGAAAAACAACAACAAAAGAGGGTGAGTACTTTTGTACTTGCAAACCACGGGAACAGTGTAATATGAAGGCTTCAAAGAACGGCTAGAGTTAAGTGTAAAACAGTTACTCAAAAACACTACAAGTGTGTCAGGATTTTAATTGAGTTCATTAATCAACAACTATAATAGTAAAAATATCGGGAGAAACCACGACCATGATTTATCCCGAAGATCAAATCATGCAGCGACCTTGACAAATACTCCGAAAATTGGATTAACTCATATTACATCTCCACATCGAGCATCCCTGATGCCTCGACTCCCGGATCCCGCGGATCCTATCTCTGGCCACGAAGGCCTCGCATCGATCACCAAAACCAACTCGCAACACCCGCTTCCCGTTCCAGAGATCTTTTTCAAAAACATTGGTAAAACAAAAACTACGCTAAGAGAATCACCGCACATTTGCTCCTAACCGTGAGCACGGCTGTTCGAACAGGTTTAATACTCTGCAGAGATTGTACGCCTTACCCACGCGACACGAAGCTGACACCGAAACGGGCCATGAATCGGAAGTTTGTGACAAGGCCTTTCCAAGGCTAAGTTCTGACGTCCTCATGTCACATGGCTGGGTCGACTAACCGCGCGACCAGTATCATGTTATTCATGCAGCCGTCATCCACTTAGAGAACACCCGGGGATACCCACGGATCCTGTGTCCCCTTTCGAAGGCTGATACCGGCAATCCTAAATCCCGTATCTTCCTCAAAGGCAAGATCCCGGCGATTCCCGCACAACACCTTACCCCTGGCGTGCCTCACAACCATCGACATACAAGACTCGCAAGAACTAACCGAGTACTCATCCAGGGGCATTCCCATGTTTCCCGCGTGGTCGTACGATAAGATGCTCGGATGAAATTCCCAAAGGAAGTGGTCCTTATAGATAACACTTAGTCACGCCACCGTGACCAAGTCCTACCAGAGTTTTCACAAACTTATTTTTACTTCGCAAACCATTTCTCAAAAACCATTCCTCCACATTAGTTCCAGAACTATAATTATGGTAGTAAGCAGGGGGTTCTAAGACTGATAAACACACCCGAGAGTATGAATACCCAACAATAACTTAGAGGGTGTATTGACAAGGGTTCATCGTATTTATTCAATGCCTACGGGAAATAATTCAATTACTGGGTGGGTCCGTCGATTATATTAATTGAGGCCGGGGCATTCAATCGTGCACAACCTAATGCGATTTGCAAACTTTTTATTTATAAAGTAGGAGCAATATGATCAAAGGGTGGCTTGCCTGGGTGATGATTTTCCGGTCTTCAAGCTTTAGAGAAAACCAGATAGATCCGATACGCGATCGATCCAAGAAAACCATCGGGTCGCGGGTCTTCACAGCTTCGGTAGAAAAAACCTCCGGGACGAACGCTAGCGAGCAGCACACAGAAATCCTACCGGAGTCTATAAAAAAATATTATAAATATAATTAGTAGTGCCATAGGGTAGATCTCAAGTTTAGAGGAATAATGGAAGTGGGACGGGGTCAATCGGACTTACGGATTAAAAGATATGATTTTTGGGAGGCCGGCGATATTATAGATGTATGTATATGGACATGGGAAGTAGGGGAGACAAACTGAATTCTATACTTCGGGTTCTGGAATGGGTAAGGGGAAAACAGAGGCGGGCTTTGTGTCTGGGCTTTTCTTCTCGGTTCTCCCAGGGTCGAGGTTTGTTTTGAGTGGATTGGCCCAGGTGGAGGGGATAAACGGAGGGAGGGGGAAAATGGGTGTAGAGATTCTTCCGTTTCTTCTTCTTTTTCTTTGTCGTCTCTTTCTTTGGTATGGTGTAAGGCTGGACGGTCAGCTCGTAGCTCGTTAGCTCGCTCGGTTCGTGTCCGGCTCGGCTCGGCTCGGTATATTTTTCTAACGAGCTGAGCTGGCATTTTAGCTCATTTAAATAACGAGCCAGCTCGAGCTGGCTCACGAGTTTAACGAGCTAGGTAGCCCAGCAGTAAACTAGCCCAAATTTGTGGCCCATTAGGCCCATTAATCGACATAACCTAACCCTAACCCTATCCTTCTTTCCTCCTCTCTCTTCTCCCCTGATTCCTCCTCTGTCCTCTCTAGCCACCGCCGCACCGCCTCTGACCTCTCCCGATTCTACTCCCCAGTCCTCTGAGTCCGAGAGGCGAGGCCGAGCCGCCGAGATCGCGAGACCGCACCGGCCGCCAACGCCAGACACGGCGACGCCTCCTCTCCGCCGACACGCCTCCGCTAGCCTCTAGCCACCGCCCACCGCGCCGTCTCCACGCCTCCGTCAGCCGCCGGCCACGGCCTCCATCTTCGCCTCCACTCCCATCTCCAGTCCAATCCCCTCACCCCGCCAGTGAAGCCTCTCCACTCCCGGCGGCGGCGGAGCTCTGCTCGGGCGCCAACAGCACGCGGTTGGGAGAAGACGACGAGTTTGCCTCCAGATCTGCCGCCTCACCTCCCTCTGCCTCGGCGGCGGATCATGCTCCTGCGGCCGGAGAGCTTCCGGAGGTGTGGCTCGAGGTGCGGGTCATCGTCGTCGATCAGTCGTCACCACTTAGCAGTGCTCCGCCGCCGCCGCCTGTGCAGCTCCCCGACGGCGCCCTCTCCACGCTCTGTGCCGCTTCCAGCCGAGCCAAACGAGCTAGCTCAAGCTTTTACCGAGACGAACCGAGCTGAGTTTCTAGCTCGTAATGGTAACGAGCCATACCGAGCCGAGCTGGCTCGGCAGAAACAAGAAAACGGTGGCGACGGCGAAGGGGAGGGCGCATGGACGGCGGATGAATTGGTGGGGTAGGCAGAAAAAGGGAGGAACTATATCTCTTCGAGGGCCGGGTAGAGGGACCAAAACCGAGGAGGGGGGCCAGAGTTTGCTGTGGGGAAATAAGAGGATGGACTTCTATTACTAAAGAGTTGGGTGCAGAGGGATGCCAAGTGGACCTATACGGCTAATGGGTTTGGGCCGAGGGACCCATATAGAACTTGGGATGCCTCAACTCGGGATGATGTGGGCTTCAAAGATTGGGAAGGGAGGGACCAACTCTGGACTTTATGTTTTTGGAAAAAGTTTTGGGTTGGGTTGGATGGACAGAGGGGTAGAAAACAGACTTGTTTTCCCACTGTGGAGGGACTTAACATGGACTTATTTCTTTTTGAGGATGCGGGTAATAGGGTTCGTGCTTGGGCCAGCAAAGAGGCTTCGGCCCAAACGCGGGAGAGAGAGAGGGGCCAGAAGAGGGGGCTGACAGGTGGGGCCCTCTTGTCATCCCTCTCCTCCCCTTTCTTCTTCCTCTCTTCTTTTCTTTCTCCTCCTCTCTTAGCTGTAGGGAGGGTAACCGAGCGGGCAACGCCGGGGTGGTCGCGGCGGCCATCGAGATACGCAGCGGCAAGGTGGAGGCTGATGGCATCGATCGGCACCGGGGCTCCACCGGGCGTCAGAACAAGGAGGAAATGGCGCGTGGTGGTGGGATATGGGGAGTGGATGGTAGCCGGCGGTGGGACACCGGCGAAGGCGATGGTGGGGTGGGGAACTGAGTGAGGGGAGGGGGAGAATGTAGTGCAAGAGTTGCCCCCTCCTTTTATAGGCGGCGAGTGGCGGTGTAGATCGATGGGGATGGGCGGCGGAAGGGTGGGGACGGGCTGCAGGTTCGGGCGAGATTAAAGGCGAGGTGGCCGATGCGGCGTGGTGGTTGGGGAGCGGTGGACACCGGCGGAACTCGGGTGACGCGACGTCTCGCTGCGCGGCATGGTGTCGCGACACGGCAGGGGGGTAATTGCGGCTGGTGTGGCACGAGCGTCGCGACGCGGTGCCGACGTGACTTGAGACTGTGGTCTCTGGTCGAGCGCAGACGGGATGGGACGGAAGCCGATGTCGTCGTGGAGCATGGCGGCCTGGTGGTGGTAGGCGAAAAGGGATCAGCGAGGGAGGTGGCGCGGCAGCGCAGCACGTGGCGGAGCGGGGACGGGTTGGGCTCTGGCCGGATGCAGCAGGCCGCGGTACGGGGCGACTGCGTCAGGAGGTCGTGTTCGGAGTCAAAGACGGCGTGCTGCACGAGGAGGCCATGAGCGGCGAGCAGGGGAGTGGGGGAGGTCTGGCCGTTGTCGTCTACGATGGCAGCGGCTGACGGCGGAGTGAAGGCGGGGGTTGGCGGTTGGAGAAGGCGACAACGCGGCCATGGTCGAATCGGAGGCGTACACGGTGGCGGCGGCGGCGTGTCGTAGGCGACGACCGCGCATGCGAGCAGCGGGTGGACGACCGCTCGATTCACTCGGGGACGGGACCCTTTTGTCAGTGGCAGGCGCAAAGGTGTGGTCGCGTGCGTGTGGGAAAGAACGGTGGACGCGCGCTTCTCGGCTTCGCTGGAGGCCGTAGGCTGTGCGGCGGCTCGCGGAAAAGGAGATGGGCAGTGGTGTCGGTGGTATGCCGAGGCCCGTGCCACGAGAGGAGATTTTTCAGGCTGAAGCTCGAGTAGGAAAGGGCGAAGGAGTGGAGGGTTGGGCCGGAGGAAGGGTAGAAAACGGCCCAAGAACAAGGAGAAAGTTTAGTAATTTTTGCTGGGATTTTTAACAGGTGTTTGGGTTTGAGAGGGAATGTGCTTCAAATTTAAGGTTGGTATTTGAATCGAAATTTTCTATGGAGTCGTAGGAAGGAAGTTTTATCCTAAGAACAGAATATTCTTGGAGATCATTTGTTCTATGTTATTTTCGGGAGCAAAGAAAAACTGCAAGGATGGAAGATTAATCTTTTCACTGAACGGATGTGGGTGGATGGTTTAAGGGTTTCAATTTGGAATATGGGTCTACACATCAACCGAGAGGGAGAGAATTCAAAGGTCCAGGAGTTTAGATTTTAGAAAGGATTTTTTGGATCGGGATTTCCTGGTACCAGGGAAACAAGGAGTTGAGGTATCACTCGCACTTAGAACTAATTACAAACAAAGAACCAAAATTTTGAAAATATGTTTTAATTAAAATAATTTTACGGCGGTAAAACTCATGTCACTATAGAAGTACACTCCGTGATGAAGCCAGCGTCGAGGTATCCATCCGCGGGCCAAAAAAAATTCACGTTGAGACCGCGGAGTCCATGAGACCGAGCGAAGTACCCTCTGTGACGAAGCCAGCGTTGAGGGGACGCCCTCCACGGGCCAAAAAACATTCCACGTTGAGACTGCCGAGTACAAGAGACCATGCGAAGTACCCTCCGTGACGAACCTAGCGTCAAGGCAAGCCTCCGCTACCATTAGAATTCCACGTGAGACTGCATAGTACAAGTCACGAAAGACCCCGTGTAAGCATTATATATATATATATATATATGTGTGTGTGTGTGTGTGTTGCAATCTTAAGCTCTGCAGGTTGCCAATTCTGAGTCTCGGTTAGGCCTCTGCGTGAGGCTCCAAAAAAAACACCGCCACTCCACAGGGTGAGGCTCCCCGTTCCAAGCCCACCCCGCGGGCTTCCCCGAATTCCAAGCCCCACTCCACGGGAGGCTTCCCCGAATTCCAAGGCCCACTTTGCGGTAGGGCTCCCCAAATTCGGAGCCCCACACCGCGGGAGGCTTCCTGAATTCCGAGCCCCGTTCCGCAGGAGGCTTCCTGAATTCTGAGACTCACTCCGCGGGAGGCTTCCCGGACTCCGAGCCCCGCTCCGCCGGAGGCTTCCCGAATTCCGAGCTCCACTCCGCAGAGGACTCCCCGAATTTGGAGCCCCACTCCGTAGGAGGCTCCCCGAATTCAGAGCCCTACTACGCGGGAGGCTCCCACTCCATAGGGAGCCCTGCATCCGAGCACCTCGAGAAGAAAAAAAAAGAGCCAGACGAAGCAATTCTCCGTGACTCGTACCCAAATCGAAACATATATATTGCAATCTTAAGTTTTGCAGGTCTGCATTTCTAGCCTCCAGCTAGGGCTCCGAACTCCGAGTCCCCTCCGCGGTAGGCTCCTCATTCCGAGCCCACTTCGCGGGAGGCTTCCCGTTCACAGCCACCCTTCGTGGTAGGCACCTCATTCCGATCCCACTCCGCGGGAGGCTCCCCGTTCCGAGCCACTCCGCGTGGACCAAGAGAGGGTGGACCTTCCTCCACCTCGTGCGGGCTTCGGACGGCGCCGTCTCTGTCGAGGACCGTGTGCTTCACCGATAAAGGGGATGGACCTCCCTCCACCTTGCGCAGGCTCCGGAAAGCGTGGCCTCCGTCGAGCACCACGACCTTCGTCGCTAGAGGGGGTGGACTCCCCCCCCCACCGTCTCGCGGGCTCCGGACGGCGCCGCCTCCGTTGAGCACCTTGACCTTCGTCGCTAGAGGGGGTGGACTTCCCCCCACCGTCTCGCGGGCTCCGGACGGCGACACCTCCGTTGAGCACCGCAACCTTCGCTGCTAGAGGGGTGGACCTCCCTCCACTTCATGCGGGCTCTAGACGGCGACACCTCCGTCGAGCATCGTGACCTTCACCGCTAGAGGGGGTGGACCTCCCCCCACTTCACGCGGGTCCGGATGGCGACACCTCCGTCGAGCACCGCGACCTTCGCCGCTGGAGGGGATAGACCTCCCTTCACTTCATGTGGCTCCGGACAGTGATGCCTTCATCGAACACCGCAGCCTCTACCACGGAGGGGTTGGAGGCCGCGTCCATTCTCATAGGCTCCAGACGGCGTAGCCTCCATGGAGCGCCATGGTCTTCACCAAATATCGAGATCTCAGGCGTACAGTTCTGGACGCATACGACACCCTATGAAGTGAAAATTAGAAATCATCTGCTCCCTCCGAACCTTGGAGCCAGCAGATGAGAGGGTACTGTTGGGGAATAACCCTGTACTTAGGGTGTTGCATAACTAGTGTATAAAAAGACTAAAACGTCCAGAAGAGTGTGTTGTATGTGTACCAAAGACCAAGGGCATAAATGTAATTTTCTATCACATATGCATAAAAAGGGCCCTCCAAGGGCAAGAGTGGGGGATCCCCCCATTCTACTCATTCTCAACCAACTCTTTCTCTCTACTCCAATCCATCCTCATCTCCTCTCTCTCCACTTTCATGGCTCCAAGAGTGCTAAGCAAGAGGGCAGGCCCTTTTCCATGCTTGATGGAATTTGTTCTAACAAAGACCTAGTCAAACTAGCCACGTAGGCGCCACATCAGCCAAAACCGCCTTCAAAACTGCCAAGGGACCTTTTTTGCGCCGGTTTTGATAGTTCAGGGACCGGTTTTGCGGTTCGAGGACGAAAAACAGATTGGACGACAAGTTGAGGGACCTCAGGTGGACTTATTCCTCATCTCCTTGATACCTTTGAGTCCGTGGCAAATTACGTGGGCCAACGGCTAGGCCCACGGAATCAGGTTGATCAGCGCGACCGCCGCGGCGGCGACGAGCGATAGTCGCCGGCGGTGGCGAACACCGGCGACCCGTCCTCGCGCAGGCGATCTATCGTCGGTCGTCGTGCGTCCTCCAGCGCCCGCGCCTTGCACAGGACGGTGGTGACATCGTCGACGGACTTGGCGCCGCGGAGGCGGATCTCCCCGGCGACGGCGATGATGCCCTTGCCGGAAACCTTATCAATAATACGTAAATCATGATTCTTGTAAGCTGCAATGGCAACGAGCGTGTTTGATTTTGTTTTTTTGGTGGAAATGGGATTTTGGATCACATGAATTTGGTTTGCAGTTTGGTGCTGACAAGGTGAGCCAGAGGTGTTCGTTGAAATGCCGGAACGAGGAGACAGTCCTTGTCTTTGGAGGCGCCGGGATGACACGTCCAGTAAAGTTAGGTAAGCACAGTTTTCCTGCTTTTCCTGCCTTAGCTTTCAAAAAGAGAAGGTTATGGTGGTTTCACATTCTCTGTCGTTGCTAAACTTGATCCTTCCGATAGATATGGCCATCCGCTATACCATCGCTGGAACTTTCTTGGATGTTTCCTATCCAGAAGAAAACAATATATCTTGCTCATGTAGGGCACTAGCTACTGGGAGCTCCTTTGAAATTCCAACAGTCCAAGTACACTTCACATTCAATAGTCAATGTTACATAGTTTTGAATTCAAACTTCAAAGAAAGAATGTTAGGGTGTGTTTAGTTTGGTTGTTTTTGGAAGTTTGGTTGTAAAATTGGAATGATGTGATTGAAAGGTTGTGTGTGTATGATAGGTTGATGTGATGGAAAAGTTGAAAGTTTAAAAAAAAACTTGGGAACTAAACAAGGCCTTATCTTCTATAAAGAAGAGAATCCTGAAGTGTTCTAGCTAGCTATGTTGACACTAAATGCTTGTGTTCAAGCTAGCCCATTGAGATTGTCCCACAAACAAATTGAGACAGGTCACAGGTATCAAGTATGGTGCTATGGAATGGCTTGGGTCAGGTGGCCAGCATCACACAGCTTGCCGGAGTTGATGCATATGGGCTCATCAAGATGATTGTTGATGCTGCACAGACAGCCAAAAGGAACCGGGATACCTGCCAGAAGCTAGCACGGCGCATCAAGATGATTGGCAATCTGCTGCAGCAGCTCCAAAGCACAGAGCTTATGCAGCATCCAGAAACAAGGAACCCGGTGAAGCAACTGGAGGAGACTCTCCGACATACCTACATGCTCATCTTGTCCTGTCAGGACAGCAGCTATCTGCACAGCTGCTTCATGGGAGGGAAGCAAGCTCACCAACTACACGAGGTGCAGACTGATATCACCTTCTACCTCCAGCTCTTCCCTCTTGTCAGCTTCATTCACACCACCCGTACCTGGGAGCGGCTTCTGACGAGAGCTCACCCTTTGTGTATTAAGGTACATGGTCTGTCTTTTTTCCTCTCCTTCAAACAAGTCAGTTGAAAGGAAATTAAATTTTCTATTTTCGATGATTCATATCAATCAAAGATTTCATTTAATAGGAGACATAATCAGATTAATATGATCTTCACACAGTCGTAAACAATTATCATCTTAATTCAATATCATGCCACTGCGGAGAAGTACTGAAAAAAGTGTTAATAGAGATGCACTAAATGTGATTCTTCCTCTTAAAGCCAAAGTTTATAACAGTTCCTTGCTGGAAAGTGTGCTGGTTACCACTTACCAGTTCCTTGCTGGAAGTTGAGCTGATTATCTTCTTAACTATCTATTAAAGATAAGCTTTGTCCTTTTTTTTAGATAATGGATTCATAGAAGCTTTGTCCTGGGGATCTTGTTCATGTATTTATTGATTTTTTGGTTACTCTCACAGGATTCTACAAATCAGTTGCACACAGTACATCAGTCAGAGCATGGAATTAGGTATCTTAAAACAATAATGCACCTCTTTTGATGTCAAGTTCATGTTACACTCGATTTTCCTGTGGTTTTAAGACATTGCACACCTGCTTTTTATTCTCATTGATTCACTGAAGATGTGGATAAAAGACAAGCAAAATGAACAACTATTTTGGCACTTTTATTAACACCATGAAAAAGAAATCTATTGGGCAGCACATTCTCTTCAAATTATCACCAATCAAGGATATATGATTACTCTGCATCATCTTTGTGTTCTTCCTGTCTGTGTATAGGCCGTATTTTAAATCCATTATCTAAAAATATATCTTTATGTTCTTCCTTATCAGAACTTGACCTAGTAATTTTACTGCATCTGATCCCAACTCACTTGTGATCCATTAATTAGGTGCTTTCCTAATGTTACAAGGAACCATTTACAAACCCTTTTTTTAGATAATTGATTAAAACCCAGCCTCTACATCCAACATGGATGTACACAGCCATGTTAGCTGATTAGGTTATATTATCTGATTAAGAACCATTTACAAACCTATGTACACAAATAAATTAAGCTGATTAGGTTATGTTAGCAATTATATTCAGGTACCAACATAGAGGTTTATGGTGAATCCGTTAGTCACTCTTGTGTGTTACAATTTAATGGCAACATTTTTATATTGTATCATTTTGACATATTTGGTACTATATGAAACTCAGCACAGAAATTATCAAGGCAACTGAATCAGGTGATCAGGAAGTAAGTCAGTCTCTAGAAGTATTTGAGGAAAAACAAAGGGAGCAGACATCAAGTATGTTAATTCACAACAACTTTGTTTTATTTTTGTCAAGTATGTATTGACAAGATATAATCTTTAAATGAACCAGTCAGAAGCATCAACATGGAGCAACTAGTTATTCTTGATGATGTTCAAAAAGGGGCAGTGTCTACTTTTTCAGAGATATTGGTGTTCTTGTAGATGAAAAGAAAAGGACATCCCTAAATTGGTCTAAGCGCCTTAAAATAATTGAAGGGATATCAGATGGTCTTCTTTACCTACATACTCATTCTGATATGTGCATTGTCCATAGGGACATAAAAGCAAGTAATATTCTTTTAGATCATGAAATGAATGCTAAGATCTCTGATTTTGGTCTGGCCAGAAAATTAGCTCCAAATGCGACTGCAGAGGTGCTTGTTCAGGGCACATGGTAAAGATGCAACTCTCATATTTCCCTTGATAAGTGTAACGACATGTGTATGTACTCGTATGATGATCTAGTGTCATCTTTTAGGGGTTATGCAGATCCTGAATATGTTGCTACTGGGATAATCTCGGACAAAACAGATGTTTATAGCTTTGGCATTGTACTTCTTGAGATAGTAAGTGGAAAGCTATGTCTATCTGGAAAATCTCAGCAAGCAATATTTCCTGAATTTGTAAGTATTCCAAAACTGTATTCTGTATAATATGTGTAACTGGACCTCTATTTTGATCAATGTTTATGGGTGAACAATGGTCCCTTTTGTTAGAAAATGTGAATGTTACTTCTTTCTGATAGCGTGGTTGATAAATGAAATCCAGTCTATTCATGTAAATTTTCCTCAGTTCCTGCCTGAACTGCCATTTTATAATTTCCTGTGAAAGATTTTAAATTATTTGTGTGTTGCTCTTTAATATTTAGATAATCCTTTCAGGCACTGAAGAATAGAAAAAAGTTGCAGAAGCTTGTTGATCCATCATTAATAGGTGGTAAGAAACATGAGCGAGCTCAAATTATGCAATGTCTTAGGGTGGCGATGTTGTGCATTCGGGCTCGTGCTGAACATCGGCCTACCATGTCAGAAGTTGTTACTATGCTTCCCAGCAGCAAGACACCGAACGACAACAGAAAGGTACAGGGCACTGTCTCTGCCCAAGTTATGCTTACACTACACATGAAGTACTGAATGCATTTTTGCTCCCTTTCTGTTTGTTAATTAGGACGCTCAATTCTTTGCAGACCTACTTATCTGGTCGGGAACGGACTTGGATGCATGGTTGTCTACCACTCTACCGTCCTGTGTAGATGTGTGTATCGATTACAGACAGAGATATATATGTAGCCTGTGTTAAGCTTGATTTATATTTTAACTCTGATGCTGATATATGTTGTCCTTGAAACGATTGCATATACGGGTTTGTTGCAGTATCTAAAAAGTACGTGTTCGTTGAGTGCAGAGGCAGACATACTGATCGATTGAGGAATTGTTTTTATTTCAACATTAAATAAATTTTGTTCTTCCTAATTGGGTTCGCATGCAACAACCCGATCGAGCGATAGGTCGACGACGGCGACCGGCGGGGACGAGAGGACCCCTCCCCTGCTGAAGCTACTGCCATGGCCGCGTGCTGATGATCGATCACCCTGCTGAACCACACCCATTGCAAATTGCATGGATGAGCTCAATCGATCTCTCTATATCTGTAGAACCAACACGCGCGCGATTTATACTTTTCATAAATACTACTCCCTCCGTCCCCAAATATTTAATGTTGTCTGGATTTTTTATACACGTTTGATTGTTCATCTTATTCAAAAAATTTTGTGAAATATATAAAGTTATATATATGCATAAAAAATATTTAAAAATGAATCAAATGATAGAAAAAATTAATAATTACGTAAATTTTTTTGAATAAGACGAACGGTCGAACGTGTATAAAAAAGTCAACGTCAACGGTGTTAAATATTTAGGGACGAAGGGAGTAAGATTGCTGTATCATGATCAGATGATAAGATTTTATCGATTTTTCCTTTGAAGTGACTACACATGTAATCAAATTGGTATAAGTTTGATCTAGTTTATAGAGAAGACTATAAGTAAACTATCAACATATGTTTCATAATGGATCTAATCGGATATTTTGATTAGGAACAAAAATGAACTTATTTAGTGAAAGGGGAGTAATTTCCGAACATTAAAATTTCCCCAACACAAGTCTGTATGATTTTAAAACAAGGCAAGCAATTGCTAAAAAAAATGTAAGCCGTCAACATGTTTTTTTATTGTTGACTACAGCATGACCCAGTCGGTCAACCAAACGAGGGCAGGACCAGTTGTGACCACGTCTGATACGCACAGCTGGTAGCTATTGATTGGATCTCATTGAGAAGAGGAGAGTAGGAGACACACGTTTTTGATCTTTTCTGCTAATCATTCGTCTTCCTCAGCTCGAGTCGTCTCTAAGCTCAGTTCGAGTCGTCTCTAGCCGACGCGCTCGTTGTGATTATATATCATAATTAATTAGCCACGATCGATCAGAGCGCGTCGGGAGACTTGCCTGATTATAAATAGCTGCGCGCCTGCCGTGCCTTTATGCATGCTTGCAAGCTGCAAATTAAGGAGCTCTCACTACTGAATCTGATCTTATTGGCCGGGGTAGCTAGCAATATAAACGAGTTCAGAGAACCTTCGATCGATCGGTAAGTGACTTAATTTACTGCTACTAGTATGCGCACTAGTTTATCATGATTATATTATCGTTAGATTGAATATCTGCATGGCAATGGAGCATCTATATATAGGAAGGATATCTCTAGTCCTTGGAGAGGTATATGTTTCCCTCATAATTTTTGAGTATGAAAGGAGATTTCAAAATTAATCTTATAGATTGGAATAATAAGACTGAAAACTCGTCTTTTTAAATAACATACCAAAACCCCTATTGTTTGTGCAAATTGGTCCATAAAACGTATAGAGTTTTGTACAGTTTACTTAATTTTTTAACAGGATGAATGGTCAAAAGTAGGTCCAAAGTAAACGCCTGCCATAAGGCCAATCGCAATGGTGGTTTCATAGAGGTTTTATGCACATTAAACGAAGTGTCACATAGGATAATATGGTGACATGTCACATTATTTATTAGGAGAGAGATGTGGCTAGTTTCATGAGGATGAAACTACTCCCTCTAGTTTGAGAAAACTAGACGCTTTGGACAAGGACACGGTCTTCAAAAAATAACTTTGACTATATTTTTCTATTATAATACATATAGAAATATCAAAAAATATATGATTTTGTTGAAGTATTTTTCAAGATTAATCTATACAAATGATCGTTGCTAAAATAAATATTTTTAAAGTTATTTGTAATCAAAGTTTAAAAAGTTTGACTTTAGTACAATCCAAAACGTCTAGTATTATCAAACTAGAGGGAGTAGTACTCACCGTTTCCAAGACATTGAAAACCGTATAAAACTTCCATTAAAAGGGTTTAAGGTTTTATCACCAAATATTTCTACACTCCCATTGGTTATTTAAATGTTAAATTTAAATGATATGCTAACATATGAAATCATGTCACGAAACTTTTCATTGTGAAAGATAGTTTTATTCATTAAGTCCAAAGTCACTAGATGATATGTCACTCTTGGAAACCACATAATAAAACTATGCACTGAGAATGGCCTAAATTTAGAAAACGGAGGGAGAGGTAATTTAACGAAACTATGCACTGAGAATGGCCTAAATTTAGAAAATGGAGGGAGAGGTAATTCAAGGAGTCTAGCCAGTTTTTCTTTAAAGATGCTCTCTTCATATATATCAATGCAACGTTAAATATCCCAATTCCAGTACTACCAAAAAGTTCCATTATTTTATGTAAGTTACTGAGTCCTGCACTTCCTGGACCATGGCCGCCATGTCGAGCGAAGACCATTCAATTGACGGCGTCGACATACCTAGGGCGCCAAGCTCAATGAGCTTGGCGACGGCGTCATGGATAACATTTCTGCAGGGTCTCGTTAACCGCTGAAAATGTTTTGATCTCTCAAGGGATGACATCGTCCCTCGTTAGTTAAAACACTTTCACAGCCACTACTACCACGTCATGAAAAATTCTCAAAAAGTTGACAAATTCATACAACATACATGTACAATTTCACAGCAAATTATATTGAATCTGAGATGGAAAAAAAAAAAGCATATGCATGAAACTACATTTCTACTATGGATTAGAATCCATTTCGCAATTGGAGCAACACGTACGCAAAGGGGGCTACGGTACGTGTACGTCGGGTGTGGGGGCCAGGCATGTGCTTGTTGTCGTTGCCTATATATGACCTAATTAATCCGCTGGTCCTATATACTTAAAAAATTAATCTCTAGAATTATTTATAATTATCAATCATTCTCATAAAGCCACTTCCACACAGCATTTGGATCATTCATCTCCGATGAAAATTTTTCTTTTTCTCTCACGTACGAAGCCATGTACATTGATCTTATCTTGCTAGCCATATCATCTCAACTGTTTTTAGCATTTGAGTCATTGAAATATTAGCCCTCTTCTGTTTTGGGCCGGGGCTGCATCATTTAAAATTTCTACAGTTGGATGTATGGATGGCATAATTGTGTAAAGCATGCATGTGAAGTCAAATCATCTAGCTATACGATAAATTTACTTAATTTATTATACAACTTTTCGCAGAAAAGCGTGGAGTTTCATCTGGTTTTCAAGAAGACCTTCATACCAACTGCAAACTGCATACGTACGTTCAGGTGTGGAGAAGACTTTTAAGACTGATCAAAATGCCGGTGGTGGAGACGATGGCTCTGTGGGTGGCGATCATGACCCTCGGGGCTCAAATCAAGGGGATGGCAGGGACAGGAAAGCGTGAGAAGGAGAATGTCCGCCTACTGAGAGAACAGGCAGACAATACTAGAAAAATGCTCAAGCTATTGGAAGATAAACTGCTAGAAGATAAGCAGAAGCCAATGCCAGACCCCGCATTAAACGGGGTACTGACAGGCTTAAGAGGTGCCCTCAACGACATATCAAGCTCATCGGAGAAGAAGACAGCCAGCGAGCTCCACGACCTCGACCAACGTATCTCCTCAGTCCTGCAACAGTACCACTACTACCACGTCACCAACAACATCCACAGACAGGCTCCTCAAAACATGATGCAGCCACCGGTTCCTCAAAACATGATGCCCTACCACACAACAAACAATATCGACACCACTGGCCACTGGGCCCATGTTGTTAGGGAGATCGTGGAACACGCACGGGCTATCATGGAGGGGGCTTGGCACGCGAACCACAACATGGAGGAGGTGCTTCACGTGGCACAACTCGCGCAGCAGGTGGCCGATCTCATGGGGGACTCACATGCAATAATCCTGCAGCTGATGCGTGACCCGGGGACGTCGTGGCCGCTGCTGAATCACGATCTCAGAAATGCCCTCCTAGACGCACGCTGGATCGTCTGGTACAGCCAATGGTATCATTTGGGCACGATGCCATTGCCGTCGGCACCGCCGCAAGCCGGCCCGTCGGCAACGTCCTTCGCCGGTGGCCGTCCTCCAGTGCAATTG
>CM002478.1:19755215-19804387 GCA_000325765.3 Leersia perrieri
TCCACCCGGCCCCGACCCGTCCCGTTGCCAAGCCTAATCATTTCCTCCACTCGACCAACATTTCTGTGATTTCCCATTAAATAATATTATTTCTAAAAAATTCTCATTTTGAGTCCCAGGCTCCCAGCTCCCAGGCCAACGAGCCCATCTTGCGCTGTTAAGTTTTTGTATTGTTGTTGTTTTTTTTGAAAATAACGAACTTGTATATATAGTTGTCTATGAGAATTTATTGATTTGTACGGTTGGTGATATTATTGATTGTTTACATGCTGAATCCTGCTATGACAAGGCTAGACTCAATGGGGGTTTCATCCCCATTTGGTAGCAAATAAAAAAAAAGATGGTGTGACATAGGAATTAAAAGGAGAGATAGTATATGTGTTTAATCTCGATGAAGCTTAGTTGGCATTGTTTTCAAGCCCATAAAACTCCATTGAAACCATATTGAGAGTGTGTGGATAATTGTACTTAATTACTAGTCTATGAAATTGTAAGGTAAAATTATGCATCGAAAGAGTTTGTTTCATTCATCAAACTAAAAATTGTACTCCCTCCGGTTTCCAATGTTTGACGTCAAATAAAAATATGCGGAGGGAGCAGTACTCTAGAAAACAGTGTAATGAAATTGTGCATTAAGACTAGCATAACAATTGTTTCCTTTCCACATAAAAGCTACTCTTAGATGGCAAATAATTACCACACACTCGCAAAGCTGTGCATCGAAAGATGGCAAATAATTAAATTTCCTGGGGATGAGAAACCGTGTTGAGAGAGTGTTGAGCATATACTTAAAGCTTAGGGGGGTTTGGGAGAGAGGGGCTTATTTTTAGTCCCTCTCTCCCAAACACCCCCTTATCTTTCCAAGGAAGTCCCCCTTAATCTTTCCAAGGAAGTCATTTGTTACATTTGAACAGAAAGCGACATCCATATAATCATTTGTTAAATTTGATGTAGTCTCAGTAAGAAATTCATCTTCTCAAGTACGTTATTGGGCATTAATTGTGTGATGTGGCTAGTTTCGTACCACTTGTCACCACCGCTGAAAAATTTGCACGCCTGAAATTGAAATCCATCTAGGAGAGGTGATCCGTACGTGATACTCCTATTCAGTTGGTCAGGAAGATTTTCTTGATCATTGACTTGGTTAATTAGGGAGACCCAGATTGCGCTGCGCTGCCTTCAAATATCACGCACACGGCCGGGCGGCGAGCCGTACGTACTTGCCACCGTACGTAGAGATGGCTAGCGAGGCGGCGTCGATGGCTGCAGAGCTGATCATGAAGATCGTGGAGGCGGCCAAGACGGCACGCCAGAACAAGAAGACGTGTGTGGAGCTCGCCCAGCTAGTGGAGCAGGTCGGCGAACTGCTCCGGGCGCTGCAGGAGCAGCCCGGGGTGACGGTCATGGAGCGGCCGGAGACGAGAGCGCCGCTCATGGAGCTCGAGGAGACGCTCCGGCAAGCGTACGAGCTCGTCGAGTCGTGCCGGCGAGGCAGCTACCTACGCCGGTTCTGCGCGGGGAAGGACCAGGCCGGCAGCCTCCGGGACGTGCAGAGCAGGATCAGCATCTACCTCCAGCTCTTCCCCATCGTCTGCCACATCGACGGCACCCGCCTCCTCGTCCGCGTCATGGCCGACGCCGCCGTCCCTCTCCACACTCCGAAGTACTATCTCCGTCTTTAAATATTTAAAACCGACGTTTGAGCGTTCATTTTATATAAAGTTTTATAAAATATGCAGTAACAATGAATCAACTGATAAAAAAATTAATAATTATATAAATTTTTTTAATAAGACGAATGGTCAAACATGTGTAAAAAATTCAAGACGTCAAATATTTAAGAACGAAGATAGTACGTACGTATATACTTGCAGTCATGCATTTATTTTTTGGATAATATGAATGGTCACGTTATAAGCAAAAAGTCAATACACTTTGCGTCATGAAACATAAGGAGTATATATGTATATATAGACTATTAGTAGTACGTACTTGTACAAATACGATCCAGAACGAAATTAAGATTGCTTGAACTAGTGAATTACACGTTTTTGTTTTATTTTGTGAATTCAGAGAGATGAAGATGAGATGCTCATGTCACTTACCAATCGGTGCCCCCGTGGTCAAGCTAGGTCTCTCTCTCTCCCTCTGTGAGATTGTGGATTGTAGCCACTAAATAGTGTGATTTTTTTAAAGCTTTTTTAAAAGTTAAAAAATACTATTTTTTAAATTTATAATACTTAATTAATCATGTCCTAATCAACTGTCTTCTCGAGTATGATTTAAAACTAAAGAGCTCAGTGTGTCCTTTCACTTAATGCAGGTTTCAAAAGTTCAGTTTTTCACAGCTGGCGCATGCTACAAATTATTTCTCACTTGATGCGCAACTGGAACAGGGCACCTTGGCCATTTTATACAAGGTAAAAAAAGCTAAATGTTCCCTTCATTATAAAATATAGCAATGATTAAAATTTTTCCTAGAATATAATAAATTCTCCACATAATCCCTAATCTTAACCAATCACAACTAGCGTTCACAGTTGCGAATGAACGCCACCTGTCGAAACTTCAAAATCCACGGATTTCGGTCGAAATCCCGAGATTTTTCGAACAAGATTTGTATACCAAAATTTGAATTCAAATCTTCAAAAAATGGCAAAATCCGCTCGAAATGTTCGTATAACAAACATGAAAAATGAAATTCGCTCGGAAGCAACAGTAGTGCATTCATAATACATCATCGAAATCCATAGTAAAAATATAATGTCCAGCATCGCCACAATATAGCAGTCTCATACATAATTAAACGGTTAAAAGTATATTACATACTTTAAGTCTAGTTCACTACTAATACTGTCATTCTTGGTCGGCCATGATATATTCTTCTATGGATATGACTACCAATCCATGTTGAGAAAGCAACGTCACCTTGTAATCCAGCCCATTAATTTTTTATTTATGTATTTCTATATTATTTTCAACTTTTCTCTTCAAAAATTTACTCTAGATTCAGAAAAATTTGAATATTTTTTTTTCCAAAAGATACTACTAATTCCATAGTATTATAATGATTTTTTTATTTTTTGTATTTTATATTTTAAATTTAAACCCCACCGAATAACTTTGAAATTCCAGTGCCTTTCACTTTCTGAGTCTCAGCGAAACAACGAAATTTCGTGAAATTCCTCGAGGAGAATTTCCAGATGAACCTGAGTGTAATCAGAGGGCAATACGGAGAGGAGACAAGACACGGCGAGTTTTTACCGTGGTTCGGACCCAAAGATCATACTCCACGTTGAGGCGCTTCGGAGAGCGAGATCGAACGATCTCAAACCTCACCCAGCTATCTTCCACAAGTTGGCCTCGATCTCCAAGGATCTCTCGGACTAGGTACTCCCCGAACGATCCCATGATCAAGTCCCAAGCCGGGAGTCCTAGACCCTAGCTAGTAGCCTTCTTGCTCTATCGATCCCTACTTCTAGGAGATAGCAATGTTGTTTACTCACTTACCTCGTTAGGGAGAGGAAATCCCATCCAAATTTCTCCCAGGCAACCACAAGATGATCGGCGCTCCGGGCAACACCTAGCCGTCTAGGAGATGAAATCTCCAAGAATAACAAATCCAACCAGCTAGATCTTGCCTAAGCTCCAAGTACTCTTCAAGGATAAAATCCAATCACTCACTCAACTCTCCCACTCTTCTCACCTAATCCCTAGATCAAATCTAGTCTAAGTGAGAAGAAATAAGTGATCTAGAACTCTAGTAGTGGTAGGAAGTGAATGTGGCAGACAATCTAGCTATGGAGGAGAGGTGGGCTTTAAATAGCCCACGCTCTCAGCCACTAGCCGTTGGTAAAGTATATATGTCCGGACACTCTGGACCTTCTAGCCGTTACAACGTGACGTGTAACGGTGACGTCCACTAGCCGTTTGAACGGTGGTCTCCCTGTCTAGACACTCCGGCAGAAGCTGCCGGAAGCTCCGGACAGCCCATGTCCAGACACTCCGGACCTACTGTCCCGAACCAAATCGTACAAGTGTTGTGCATTACAAGTGTATCTCTCAGACATTAGATTAGACTTGATCCTTTGGAGCATTTAGAGGTTGACATAAATTCTAACTAGCCGATTCCCCTTGATAGTACGGCTTTTCCTATGACTCAAAATTAAATAGGACCTAATTCTAATCCTTTGAGCCGCGTTGCTGTCCCAATTCAATCCATTCAAGTTTTAGCACCATTGGGGGGTCACTTGTCTTCTTGCTTAACTTCATAACTCATTAACATACATTAGTCCCTTAATAATGTTGTTAATTATCACCAAAACCCACTAGGAATGGATTAGTGCACTTTCACCTTAATCTCCATAAGAAAAACTCTGGAAATAGTAGGTATGTAATATTGCAATCCTTATATTTGTGTGCGCTTCGATCTTCTAGTTTTTGCACAAGACAGCTAAGTATTATAAGGGAACAACTATGTTCCCTGTTCGAGTAAATATTTTGCGTGAAGTGTTGAATGAGCTTGAAGTTCCATGCATTTCCATTCTGCCTCAAATATGTGGTTCATCAATAGTAAATTATAATCTTCTGCAGTTTATTTGGCCAGGAGTATCATTTAACTTGTTCAATACACCTTTCCAGGGTAAACTTCATGGGAATGATGTGACTATCAAAAGACTCTCAGTTTCAACTTCAGGTAAGAGGTTACCAGAATATATGAGTGAGAATGAGTTATTCAAAAATGAAATCAAGATTCTTCCAGAACTTCAGCACAGAAATATAGCCAAACTTGTGGGATTTAGCACTGAACGAAGCGAAAGGGCTATGGTCTACGAATGCATGGAGAACGGGAGCTTGGAAAACATCATATTTGGCATGTCCTCTTTTCAGTACATTCTTGTTAATTTCAAGATCATCTTATTTTAATGATAAATTGATGGTTGCCATCTTACAAGCATTTGCAGGGCCAGCGTCTGCAAGGTCAATGCTTGATTGGTCGAGACGCTTCCGAATAATTGAAGGGATAGCTCACGGTGTAGCTTATTTACACAATTATTCTAGGGTGCGCGTTGTTCATAGGGATCTGAAGCCAAGCAACATTCTTTTGGATTCGGATATGAACCCAAAGATATCCAATTTTGAATTGGCTGACATGCTAAGTTTGGGAACGGACGAACAGAAAACGGACAATGTGGCAGGCTCAATGTGAGATGGACAGATTTTATGTTTTTTTTCACATCAAAATTTTTCATTGCATTCAACTTCTCTTCTTTTTTTTTTTACTTTTAACAATTTTTTTCTTCCCTCGTCTAGTGGATTCAGTGCTCCAGAATATATGCATGAAGGTATTTTCTCAGTCAAGACCGATGTGTATAGCTTCGGTATCATGGTTCTTGAGATCATAAGCGGAAAAAGATGGACTCAACATAATCAGATACGCTTCTACCGAGATCTATTAACATGGGTACGTTGATATCATCCACATATCCTTTTCTTGTGAGCCATCCCAAAAACAAAATCTCTGTTTTGAGTTTTGCATTTTGGAAAATCAGATAGTGGAGTAGTGCGTCCCTAGAAAATCAGGCCATGCACCTGATAAACAGGTGTTGCAAATCTTTCCTAGCTAGGAACGAAATGCACTGAGAATGTTAAATATATAAATGGGCTCTTTTACGTTACCCCACCAGGGGCAGTAGTGTAGTAGTGAATAATCTAACCGTTAATTTCGATGGCTAATCATATCATTTACCATATGAAGGTGAAAGGGCAACGTAGTAATTTCTTAGGCGAAGAGTCCTCTCGAATAAAGAAAAATCGAGAAAGAGAGGTTCCGAAGTCGCATCAGGCGCCGCCTCCGATGCCTCCAGTGGCGCTGCCCTGCCGCCGGACCCGACCGCCTGTACATTGATTTGGAAAAAGCCCTGTACATATGTAGTTGGGGGCCCATTCATTATTAGCACTTATGGAATAAGCCCTAACAATGTCGCAACCGCCAATCATATATATGCGCACACCGCAGCCGCTAGTCATATTGAGACCTTAAGGTTGCCCTTTTTCTCCAATGTATTTAGAGCAATGCCACGT
Organism: Leersia perrieri; assembly: GCA_000325765.3. Classification (NCBI taxonomy): domain Eukaryota; kingdom Viridiplantae; phylum Streptophyta; class Magnoliopsida; order Poales; family Poaceae; genus Leersia; species Leersia perrieri. The sequence goes on from CM002478.1 coordinate 19,761,300, forward strand.
ATTTTTTTTCGAAAATACTCTTCTACTATACTACTACACCCACTAATAATCTATAGTAGAATTCGTGGTTGTTTGAAATTTATTATCATAAAGCTTGCTTTTTATTTTAATTATAACTGATATTACATTAAAAAATAGGAGAGAGAGGAGGAGGGGGGCGTGTGAGCGGAGGAAAGCATGCAGGGCATGTACTCCCCCCTCACCCACGGTAGCTTCCGTGATTCTTTTTTTTTTTGAGATTAATCCAACGGCTTAAATTAATGGTCCACCAATTTAAAGAAAGATCAAAGGTTGGATGTTTTTCTTTTTTTCCTATAATTTCTTAGATTTTTCTAATTTATTAGAACTTTTTTGTTTTGAGATTAATCCAACGACTTAAATTAATGGTCCACCAATTTAAAGAAAGATCAAGGGTCGGATGTTTTTCTTTTTTTCCTATAATTTCTTAGATTTCTCTAATTTATTAGAACGCCATGCGACGGCGTAGAAACGTTTATAGGATGTTTAATGGATTTTTAATATAAGATAGATCGATCGATCTTAACCTTTAGATCTAGTTATCTTAACCTTTAGATCTAGTTCAACGGACGGCTCACGCCCATTCAGAGGCACACTAAAAAAATCTTAGTAGCAAAAAAGAATACACTTTTTCATGCATGCATGCAGATGCAGTAGGCAAAGTCTGAACTTTCAGATTCAGACAAGCAGTGAGTAGCAGTCTCTACTTAGGCCCTGTTTAGTTCCCAAAAATTTTCGCTCAAAAACATCAAATCGAATCTTTAGACACATGCATTAAGTATTAAATATAGGTAAAAAATAAAACTAATTATAACGTTACACTGTAAACGACGAGACGGATCTTTTGAGTCTAATTATGTCATGATTAGCTATAAGTGCTACAGTAACACGCATGTGTTAATAACAGATTAATTAGGCTTAAAAAATTCGTCTCGCAGTTTTTAGGCTAGCCGTGAAATTAGTTTTTTCATTTGTGTCCAAAAACACCTCCCGACATCTGATCAAACGTCTGATGTGACCTTTTCGCGAAAAATTTTCACGACTAAACAACTCCTTACATATACATGTATGCATGTCGTGTGGTCGTGTGCAGGCATGGTCGTGCTGCAGCGTGCACGCGAGGCGGAGGCTGAAGGATCTGATCGACCCGTCGCTGCACGGCGTGTCGTCCATCAGCAGGGCGCTGCCGCACTGCCTCTCCTTCCCGGCGAGGCGGCGCGCGCTGTCGCAGCAGCGGGAGATGCAGAGGTGCGTCCGGGTGGCGCTGCTCTGCATCCAGGAGAAGCCGAAGCGCCGTCCCGCCATGGCGGAGGTCGTCCACATGCTGCGCCCCAGGAGGAAGGGCACGCCGCCGCTCCCCGGCCGGTCGCGATTCACCACGGTGCGACGACGCTAGGGCAGCTGATGCATGGTTCATGAACTCAAAAACAGTTCAGAGTTTGAGATGAGACAAGATCACAAGAGTAGAGCACTGAACTTACTGAGGAAAGGGTGTGGCTAGGGGGCGCGCGGCGGGTCCCTCTATACGCATCCTACACCATCATACGGGATTTGGCTGCTCTATCTTTATCTCTAGGGGCTAAAGTCCTCACGTGACTTTAGGCTTATCCATCATTGAATTTGTATCCTATGGTGTATGATTCTCTATCAATTTTTATCTAAGTTGAAGGCATATTCAGTATGATCCGTTGGATGCAAAATCGATGGTGGATGGAGGCTAAACTCATCACGTGACTTTAGCTACGCATGCGGTTTCTTCCTTCATCCCTCGGGTTTTGTTCCTGCCTCCCCGTTTCCAGTTCTTTTTTCCAACCGAGGACATGCGCGTGGTCCTACGTGGGTTTCAGCGGGTGTATTTTAGTAGATTGAATTTTTTATTTTGTTGCAGTTCAAACTTTATATATTATGTAAAAAAATATTATTCGTATAAACTTTTGGTTGTATAAACTTTGGTCGCATAAACTTTGGGTTGTACAAACTTTAGATTTATAAATATTTTTCCCACCAAAGACATGCACGTGGTCCTACGTGGGTCCCAGCGGGTGTATTTTAGTAGATTGAATTTTTTATTTTGTACACATAAATATATGTGCATTGTAACTTTATATATTATGTACAAAATATTATTGATATAAACTTTTGGCCGTATAAACTTTGAGCCATATAAACTTTGGGTTATACAAACTTTAGATGTATAAATATTTATATGTGCATATAGTTTAAAAGAAAAAAGTTGAAAAAACTGCCATACATCAAAACAAATGGAGCGTGAAAAAAAAAGTAAAAGAAAAGAACAAAGCATAAACGTGGAAGGAGCAGTGGAGCATCGTCCCCTTCATTGCTCTTCGCGTGCCACGTGCACCCCTCCAACCAGATATCCAACCCGTACATCCAATCCTTGCATGCTACGTGGTGCATAGTGATAGTGACGACAAGAGATGTGTCTTCTAAGAAAAATGCTTTAAGGTTGTGGAAAGCACACGACATTGGGATGTTATACATGCATATTCGATGGTGGCGGCAGAAGTGACAACTGACAAGTGCGGACTACTACAATGAATAGCACACCGCACATAGACTTGTAATCGATTTGTCATGTCGTGTGAGCATTGGATGGTTCTTTCACACAGAAGTCAGATTGAAAAATCGGCTCATAAACGGACTGCGATTGAAAGATTGGCTGATGAACGGGCAATGCGGCAACACATATGTGAAGGCCGTCATTGACCATTGTCCGGCTATGACTACTTTCATTATGTGCCTCTTGACATCCTCAAGTCACTTGACTGCGGGGTAATTTTTTACCTGAGACTAGTTTCAAGTTCTCAACCTGTGCTCTCTATTCGGTTGGTCTCGAGGCATTGTGATTGCAGGAACGAACGCGATCGATCCCATTCTCACGTGCGGGGAACGAACACGATAAAAAAAAGAGTGAATTGCACATTTCTATTACCGAAGTTTTAGTTTGGGCCACCCTTTAACCAACCTCTTTACTTTGGACCTGGTAGTTCCAAAAATACCCTCTTATAAATTCATTTGCACTTTAACGGCTTTCTACATACCTGATTGAATCTTTGCCAGAACCAAATGTATGATTTTCTGAAGGCTCTCAATTTCTTTATTCATATCTCTGATACCACTTGCTAGGGTTTAATGAAAAAAGACAGATTTAATGTGGAGATGACAAAACCATGGAAAACATCCACTAATAGACGTATAAAGGGTGACCTATATTTATAGACATTGTAAGACTAGGACTAGTATATCTGAGGCATATCCAACACTATGTTTTCAGCACTTGTATAGTATACAGTTCAATACTTGACCTCACAAACACCAAAACCGTCCAATTAATATCAGACAACGGTGTGCAGGTGTTGGGGCTGATCACGCCGCTGAACATGTGCTGGAACGGTGGTGGCCAGAAGCGGTAGATGGGATACCGCCAGCATTATCGCCGTAGCTGCAACTTGCAGCGAACTCAGAGTATGGTCAGTTGCTTATCAATTTCTCTTCCCACCATTGACGACAATCAATTGGTTGTCCCGGTTGACCATAAAGCCCTTTCAGAACCAATGTTGCTTCCAGACCCTCTCCATCATCTCCTATGGGCACATTCTAGTTCTCAAGGAGAAAAAACAGGAACAAAGAGAGACATGACAACAAGACATCCAAAGAAGAAGACGAAGATGATGTACTTGGAGAGGAAGGTCTGTGCGAAGACAAAGGTGAAGAGCATGTTGACGCACATGCTGACGCTCTGCTCCTCAAGCGGGAACGTTAATTCATATCGAATAGTATTAATTCAGATGGCTTAATTCAGCATAATGTTCTCTAGTCTAAGTATCCCGCGTGATTTCTCATCGTCTAGACGCTAACTTCTCCTAAGTTGACTCCTAATCCATCACCAGCAACACTCTCATAGTCTCAAGCAACAATATAGATAAATCAACCAAAGATACCATATGCAAGCATAAATTCTTTCCTCGCTTGATTTAACATTTGCACATAAAATTATTATCCACGCGTAAAAACCATCTAAAAGTCTTAATCAAGTAATCACAAGATCCTAGAATGAAGGTAGAAGGTAGCGATCTAGAGTTTGGTTTGCATATTGCCAGATTGCCAGTATGATCGGCTGGATCCGTACATTCAACTTCTGTCTAACTTAAAGTTAGAGGGTCACCTTCCGCCCACAACAAGTTCGGGGCGTAATCCAGCTTGCAAAGCGTGATGCCAATTTGCTAGGCCTCATTCTGCCGCATAACAAATAGGGCCCATAAATCAACGTGCTCAACAAAAATAGACGTCAAGTAGGCCAAAAGACAAGCGCGCGGAAATCCCAATGCCTAGAATAAGTTCACTTTATGTCCCTTAAGTTGTCATGGAGTTTCAAAGTCATCCCTCATCTAGAATACCACAAATGTTGAACCCCTAACTTGTAAAAACCATGGAAATTGAGTCCTAGGGCAGTATTTAGACCGGTTTTGGATGACATGGTGCTTGCATGATAGTTTGACTTTGGTATTTGTCCTACTTGTCATCTACATGGCACTAGAACAAAATTTTAAATTTAGAAAATCAGTAGGACCCACATGTAAGTGAGAGCCGGTTATAAGAGAAAGGAATGGGGAGGCTCTCTGCCCAAATCATTTGGGAGTCATCAGCCTCCAGGTCCACCGTCTCTGCAGCTCAAAATTGAATTAGTATAGTGTGTGGGGGGAAATGTTATACGTACTAAATTTTCCATACTAACTTCGTACTAATGCTGACATGTCAGTCAGTGAATCTAGATTTTCTATAACTTCCATTTTGTTAGATCAAATGGTTGAGTATTTTGTTAATACAAGTTTAGTAAGTTTTTAGTACATGTAGCAGTGCTCATTCTTAAATGCACCACTTCAAAATTTCTTAATCAACCTATGAAATATAACGGTACAACATACCCACAATATAGGTTGTCAACCTAACTTTTATATCCTTTATCATGTGGGGCACAATTCGACCTTGTGATAAAGTCACATCAATTGGTTGTCGTTCTAGACCCAAGCAAAATATGCAAGGCCCAACACATAGTCACAATTCGGAAGGACAGCGCGCTACTTCAGGACAAATCACTCGAAAGGTCGTGGAAAACCTCCACGCCAAAAACAAGAGGGAGGTGACAGCATACATCGACGACGTCCAGCTCCGACTTCAGCTTCGAGGACTCCTCGGCATTTGACCTGATCTGGCCTTCTAGGAATTCCTTCTTATCCAAGATCACTGATAAAGAGTCATCGAGTTTCTGCGCGTACCTCTCTGCCACACCTAAACCCTCATTGATCAAACAACGACCCTTCTCTACCTTTTGGAGGCCGGAGCTGAATACGTTATAAGTTGGTGGCAGGCAAGAGGAAGCGGAAACCATTGATGTCGGAGCGGCATTGGTGCTCGAGGGGAGGGCTATTTTTCCTTTACCTACAAAAAGCCCCCTGATCAAAACATAAAGAGTTTAGAATATGCCTTTGATGAACGATATCACGGACTTGTAGGGATAAAGGCTTACCCGAGTACTCGCCCTCTACATAGTCTCTTGAGCCCCGGGATGGGATCCCCACTCTGTAGGTTGTCGGAAGAGCCTTCGGAGCGCGTGGATTTGCTCGCACGCTTTTTCCGTGGTACTCGAGTACCACTAGATTCCGAAGCAAGAACATTCTCCTTGACTCCAGGAATCTGGAACTCCTTGAGAGATCCCATGGCCTGGTTAGCAAGCGCCCCAACCGAATCCATTAGAGGGAGGGCCTGCACGAAGTGAGATCTGAATGCTCAAAATGTTAAATGAAGATCAGAGGCGAGCGAAAGGGGAAAAGGCCTACGTTAAAGATCTCGTTCTTCGCAACCGGAGCTAAGCTATGAATAGCTTCAGGTATCTCCGTTCTGGACGAAGGCTGGTCGAGCACGATGTAGCCAACTCGACATTCAACTATTTCTTCACTCAGGACTGCAAAAGAAAGAAGAAATATCCAAAGGGTGAGGGATTAGGACGGATTGTGGGAGAAGCTACTGCATACCTTCTTCGCTTAACCTGGTCGAATCTTGAAGACCTGAGTAATCGAACGCTGGGTGGTCGCGTTGTTGCAGAGGCTGGATCCGGTACTTCACAAAGTCCTCTGCCACCTTATATCCCGACAACCCCTTCTTCCGAAGAGCGTCGACAACATCGACAAACGACTGTAAGGAAGGGGTCAGATTGGGGAGTGACGTCCACGAGGATAGTTTCTCGGGCTATTCGGAGGGAATCTTGAGGAACTCCTCGTTGTTAGTGGTTCCTAAATAGAACCATTTGGGCCTCCAACCTTCGCGCGAGGTGGTACTCTGAAGGGGGATGTACCGGCCCCTCATCTTGTCCAAAGCCGGAATCCACAGCATCCCGCCGTCCTTGTCTTTTCCATCATACGAAGCTCATAGAAGAAGCGGAAGAAGTCGAGGAAGGGTTTTACCCCTATGAAAGATTTGCATAGGTGGGAGAAGATGCTGAGGAATGCTATGGAATTGGGATTGAGATGAAGGAGATGAATGACGTAGAAGTTAAGGACCAGGGAGAGGAACTTAGAAGGGGCAGTGAGAAAGCCGCACCGGACGAAGTCTTCGGGAACTATGGTGAACCCTAACTTAGGGTTAGGGGCCTCATCTCCCACTTCCCTTCTAATGGCGACGGCGGACGGAATCATCCCCTCCATCTCCAGGCATTGGAGCGCGGCGGCATCCATGGTGGAAGCGCCCAAATCCATGAGTTCAGATCGGAGAGTTGCTTGGAGTTGGGGTAGCACTGGCCGGAGAAGATGGATTTGGGAGGCAAAGATCTCATGCGGCAGCAGAGAGAGATTCGATGAATGACGGAATGTGGGGAAAGTTATCCTTGCGAAAGTGTATTTTATATCAGGCCCCGTCGTTTTGAATTCCGAGAAAATCGGAGTAATTGCCGCCGGAAATTTTTAGGTTTCCGTTATCTAGACTTCAATTCGAATTCAGTAGGACTATGAGGCCTGCTCGGTCGTTATCGAGATCTCCTCACCTACTCGGGATTAACGAGGGTGGTCGAAGGGGCTCATGTGAATAACCGAGTACAATGTTCAGACGAAGAAACATTCGAGTTAAAATCGGGGACTACTGTATGGATTACAGATAAGGGGTATCCTCGTTACTGAATCACAGAGTGCAAGGGAAGGCATGCCTGCACGAATACGGAAAGAATATTAACATATACAAGGAAACTACCACGTAATATGGAAGGAGTCCATAACACGGGAAGTCAAGACGGAGTTCTACTCGAGAGAGGGATGAGATTTCCTTATGTCGTGCGGGCCTCACAGTCCGAGTCTGATACAAGGACTGCTGGTAGCCCATGGTATAAAAAGATTACCACCCCTATAGGCGGACGACGGTGAGATCAAGTATCAAGGGAAGCCATAGAGGTCTTTCGTATTATCTAATAGGATAGCCACAGAAATCACCGAGATCCTAGTTGGATTCCCCGACTACGATCTCGTCGAACCGTTCACTCCACATATTATACTCTGTACGCGGGATCCTCTCCTGCTGATAATCCCATATAAACTGGAAGTAGGGCTATTACCTTCCTAGGGGCCTGAACCAGTATAAAAATCCTTTTCTGTGCTCTGTGATGATGTCATACTATACAGGACATTACACCAACGTTCCCCCGTTATCTACATACCCCGTCTACGGATACCAGCCGTTGACAGTTCTCTACAGATATTACGTATGCGAGATGATGAGAGTAACCAGAAGGTTTACAACTAACTTCTATAATGTGCATACCTTTAAACCCTCGTCATATATTCGTACTAAAAACACTACTCCTTTTTTGGATATGACAAGTGTGTTTTCTTAACGGCGGTTGTACAACGTACCGGACCATGCCCAACATATGTACAAGAAAACACTATGGAACCTCATTTTGGACATTGCGTAATTCATCCACCGCGACATATGCAATGCCCTTGGTCCATACTTCAATCGAGACTGCGCATAAGCTAAGGAAGAAAAGTATAGAGGACTGCGCGAGTGGGAGAAGGCACATTTATAATTTTGTAATATATTGCATGGTGGAAGACAATTGTCTTGGTACAAATGTAATATTAATTGTAAAATACAGTGCTTCTAACAATAATAAGTTTCCTTCAAATTATTTAGCTCTTGCACGATAAAGCTTTCTAACGTATATAAATTTACAACAAAAATTAAGCATATATGATTTTTTAATTATGAAAATAATACTTACATACAGACAACTTAACGTGTTAAGAGGCATTTTCACATGTGGGTGCGTTAAGAGGCCCGCCTGTGAAGATTGATTTTTTCATGCGGGCGCCGGTCCGCCTGCAAAAATTGGTATTTTGTACATACCGATAGACGTAGGCGGACCCAGCACCCGCATGCGAAAACTCTTCCCGCCCGCATGCAAAATTGCTCCCTGCAATAGTGCATTGTAACGGGTGAGGTCCAACGCCTGTTGGAGCTCCGCGACGATGTCCGACATGGCCGGGCGATATTCCCCTTTTGCCCGCACGCATCGTGCCGCCGTGCGTGCCACTATTTCCAACGGCTGGAGCTGCTTTGGCATTGGCTGCGTAGGGCGCTCGTCCAGCAACTTCCTCACCTCACCGGCCCTAATGATTGGAAGCGCGAAGGACATCAGGCTCGATGGATTATTCATGGTGCAATTCGTCTTCACATCCTCCAAACTGAATATCGGCTTCTTCCCCGTCAATACCTCTAGCATCACAATGCCGAAGTTGTACACGTCACTTGTCGGCTTCAGAACATGTGTTCTACTGTACTCTGGGTCGACATATCCGGCCGTGCCTTTTGGTGTTAAGCCAGAGATGCGGTCCATACCGTCACATATGATAGCGGTGCCAAAGCCTGACAAGCACGGGGCCCAGTTGGAGTCGAGAAGGATGTTGGATGGCTTGATGTCATGATGGATCACCGGCAACTCAGCATAGGAGTGTAGGTACTCGATGGCCCGCGACACGCCCAACAGTATATCTATCCGTGTCTTCCACGACGCCCTTACCAGGGATTTGGACCACTCCGGCTGCGGATTGTGCAAATGGTCGTGAAGTGAGCCATTCTTCATGTACTCCATGACAAGCAGTTGTCCCTGGTCGCCGTTGTCTTCTTCTTCTTCTGACACATCCACACACCAGCCTAAGAGGCGTATAATGTGTTTGTGGGAGAGTTGAGATAAGAGTGTGACCTCTGCCAGGAACTCGTCCTCAATTCCACTGTCGACATTTTTGCGCTTGACGACCACCTTCCGTCCGTCCGGAAGCCTTCCCTTGCACACCCTGCTGAAGTCGCCTCTACCGATCACTCGGTGGAAATTATTGGTCGCTTCCACGAGCTCCTGAAAAGTAAACTCCTGGACTTTATGTGATTCCTTCCGAGCGATATTTGCAGCATCCTAACAAATGTACAATTGATAGAGAGAGAAAAAAAAGCAAATCAATGCCAAATTATATATGCAACCAATCGAAGAGTAGGACATACTAGTACATGAGCAAAGTGGAAGCGTATATTACATACAATTGAAGGAAACCCTGCAGATGGAGATGGCGTGTCGGACTCGTAAACCAAAGTTGCACCACGAATCCGCAACCGCACTAGTCGCACCACGAGACGACGAGTGATGTCGATGTGGCTGATGAAGGGGAAGAGGTTGAGGTACCAGTCAATCCTGCTCTGAACATCTCTGAACTTGTTAGCCAGGCTCCCCGCCATGAAGAACCGGTAGACGGCGTTCCTACGCTGGCAGTAAGTCACGAGCCGGTGCACCTCCCGGAGCGTTTGGGCGAGCCCGGCAAGCGTTTGTTCAGTGACAACCTGATCCGGTTGCTTCGGATCATCCTGCAGGTGGAGCAGCAAGTCGTTGATCATTAGCATTCGACAGGCGAGCAGCTCGCACTCCTCCCTGTTCCGCCGAGCCATTGCCACCGCTTCGATGATCATGGAGATGAGGTCGCCGATGTCTGCCCCGATCTGCTGTGGCTGTGCCATCTTCGATCTTTCTTGCTGGTAATTGTGGATTGCTTGCTAATAGCCTAATACACTTTCTCACGGATCGATAGATAGGTACGTATATATGTGTATTCCAGCTATTGAAGACTCCTTATTTCCTCCACCAATTGAAATATAAAATCTCAGCTAACGCGCTTAGGCAACCCAAGTTATATAATTCTTTCTACACAAGTTCCTGCCGTTAAATTATTCGTGATGTAGGAGCTTAATTATCATAGTTCTAAATCTCCGGCTATAGCTGTTTGGGAAGGATTTCGCTAACCACTGTAGTTCCATTTAGCCCGCTATTAGCCGCTATAGCTTCATTTAGCCTACTATTAGCTATTTTGAAGAGCCAACCGCTAATTGCCTTAGCCCGCTATTTAAAACCTTGTTAATTATTAGACGCGCATAATCCAGTGTTATATAATTCTTTCTACAAGTTCCTGCCGTTAAATTATTTGTGATGTAAGAGCTTAATTATTAGACGCGCACAATCCAGTGTTGTTTGTCGATCGTCTCCATGTCTTGACCTGACCAAAAGACTTCACTACGTACAGGCTGTAGCTGCTTCTGCTAGCCTTGATCAGCACATTAGCACAACGCACACCAAGCTCATCACAATCATCAACATTCTCGCCGGCATTCCATCGAACATGCGGAGCTCATGGTCACATGTAGACGCCACATGGGACTCGAGGGGTGTTGTAGCACCAGGGTGTAAAAAAAAATTCTTGTTCCATTCTCAATCCTATTAATTGGGCTTTGGGCCAACGTTGATCAAAATCACGGCCCAAATATAATGGAATAGGCCGCAATTGTGACCGAAATCTCGTTCCGGACCAACAATCGATCTCGTGTTCTTCTTCAACGAGCCAGCGAAAGAAGCAACCGGTTCCGGCTGGCGATGCTGGCGGAAGAGCTGTACGCGCTCGCGCCCAACGTGTTTGTGGAAATGCCAGGCCAGCGCCGCGGACAAAACGCGGCGGCCTTTCTCGTCTCCTGCTAGCTGTTGGCCGGCCTACTTCTGCTCTGGAATTTCAAGTATGACAAACATAATACTACCTCCCGCCTTAAATATTTGACATCGTTGATTTCTTTATACACATTTGACCATTTATCTTATTCAAAAAATATACGTAATTATTACTTCTTTTCGATTCATTGGTAAATGTATTTTTATGCATATACAAAAATTTACATATTTTTAAAAAAAATTGAATAAGACGAATGGTTAAACATATATAAAAAGTCAACGGTATTAAATATTTAAGGACAGAGGTAGTAATAGACATTATTTTGACAATTATACAGTGTGGACTGTGAAGTACATTCTTAAGCAATACATCGGTCACTAGACGAGCCCCAGGTACAAAGGAATATACGTGCAAATTGCACAGCAACTGTTTTAATGGTTTTATAATTCAGGAAGATCTATCGATTTCCAGATTTTTCACATTGTAACGCGTACTATATATTAGCGTACGTACATACAATAATAAGTATAATAAGTAGTACGTACTAGGAGTAGAACTACAACAGACAGAATTCACGCGTCAGCAGACTTGCTAGAAATTTAAAATGTACAAATACTCGTGTGCTAGCTCCAGGAGGCTGGGCTGCTGCTTAGTCAGAACTAACCTTGCCATTTCATTTTTGTATGTGACCTCTTCTTTTTGCTTAACCAGGCTGCATGCATACGCGCGTTTAATTTGTTTCTACCATTTCGTGGACGATGCAATCGGTATGTCCTTTGGAGCTAGTCAACCTGTTTGTGTCATATCGCTATACATCTGTCGTGCAATTAAATAGATTTACGAGGTAGGAGTATATGATTGGTCAATTAACAAAGCACGTTATGCAATTTGTACGCTTAACATTTCAACACTTATTCTGAATGACTTAACTTCGAATTAAACTGAGTGAACATCAGATAACAGTTCCTTGCAAGATACTATACCAGGTAAATTACCAAGAAAATGGCAACAGAAGGCATCTCTCTCTCTCTCTCTCTCTCTCTCTCTCCACGTATATAATCCCTGTATGTACATATTTATTGTCTTCGTTGTACAGTGCGTGCATCAATAATCAATTGTCTTTTCGATCATATTCCCAACCAAGAAGGATCTCAATGGAGGCCGGCCTGAGCATGGTGAACAGCGTGGTCACCATCGTCAAGCTCGCGAACGACATCGCCGGCGCCGTCAAGACGGTGAGGCAGAACAAGAAGAGCTGCGAGAAGTTCGCCGAACGCGTCGCCGACATCGGCGAAATCCTCAAGGAATTAGGAGACGCCTCCTCGCCGTCGACGGTGGCGGCGGCGGCGACGAAGAGGCTGGTGATCAGGCTGGAGAAGGCGCTCGGCCGGGCCCTGCTGCTCGTCCGATCATGCCAGGTCACCAGCCGTCGTTAGAACCTCGTCGCCGGCGGATGCCTCGCTGATGAGATCAACGAGGTGAACGTCGAGATTGACCGCTGCCTGCTCGACATTGGCGTCGCAAGCCTCGTTCTTGTCTCTCGCATTGACCGCAAGGTCAATGCCGCCGCCGGTGACGTGTTCCAGACGCCGCCGCAATGCAGTCACGGCCATGACGACGACGAGGAGAAGAATGGCGTGCTGGTCTGCTACGGCGGCGAGCAAAGTGGAAAGTACAAGACGGCCGCCGGCGATGGAGAGGTCACCACTGTCGTCGGTGTTCCGCCGCCGCCGCCGTATCATGGTCATGGCTGCTACTACTTGCATTGCCACTGCACACATGGACATTATTGTCAATTCGCCGGTGGCGGCCATGGCCATTATTTGTCGACGTCGTACCCGTGCTACTACTCGGACAGCAACGTTGATGTACGGCACATGTTCAGCGACGACAATCCCAATTCTTGCTCCATCCTGTGACGACGACTGTGAGCTGTTAATATACTCGTCGGAAGTTTAATACGGAGTGCTAACCAGAAATCACAGCTAGCTGGAGATCATTAATTCTAAATCTTGGCTTTGTGCGTTCTTGTAAAGTTGTACAGTTGACGACCGGTTGTTTCATTTGAGAGGATCATACGTTTATTCATTTGTAAGGTTATTTTTACATGCTGAATCGTGCTATGGTAATGATTATTTATCCTATATATATACTTTCAAAGGCCCTAATTGATAGGTGCACATTATGAAGAACTTCTTTGGGAGTATTTCCTTCATTTTATAATGTAAGACGTTGACTTTTAATTATAATGTTTGACCATTCGTTTTATTTAAAAATTGTGGCTATTAATCGAAATAAGTAATAAGAATCTTGACGTACAAGCACATATATCTTGGGACGTAGGTAACCCATATAATATTGTTCTAGCTCTTCTTTAACGAGCATAACTATCAGCTTATCTCATGGCTGATATGTGGGCACACTAGTCATATTATAGTCATATTATGTACATAAAGTACAATTGACTATGACCACCGATCGAGCTTCAGACAATAATATATCAGTCATGCACATTAGTTGTCATCAATCGTTTTTCAAGTCCTTGATCGGTTGTTAGAACGAACTGAAAGCGAAATCCGTGTAATCATGCATCCATAACAACTGAAACAACCGACATGTAATTATTATTTTGATGCAGTCTCATAGAAATTCAACTTTCCAACTTGAGCACTGTGTGCTGTGTGGAAACCAGTTTCTTACGAGTCCTCACCTAGCTCAACACAGATGATTAAACTATGAATTCTGTGGCCTGTTCATCCAGCCCAAGCGATAAACGGTTGGTCTTTTAGCACAGGTGCTTTGTTACAGTCTTACAGAGACCCATATGCTTAAAATGAACAGGTTTTGCAAATCTTCCTAGCTATGAAACACATTGAACATGTTGAATAAATGTATAGATGAACATATCACGTCTACCCGGTAAGGGAAAAATCGAATTGCTATATATATGTCGATAGTTTTTTATTAGAAAAATAGTCAATTCGGGCTGTAGGATATCTTTGAGATTTGTGCTAGGAAGATTGTTTAAACTTTCTCTCCCCAACCCCACCCCCACCCAATAAAAAGAACACATGTGAGTCCGGACAAGCTCGCACTGGCGGAAGAAGCAACCGTGTTAGGCTAGCACTGGCGGAAGATCATAAAAATCATGTTCGGCTGGTAAAAATCAGAAATATAATATCCTCTACCAAGCAATTGGTTAACAACCTTATTAAATTCCCTTTTTTTTCTACAAGCTAGTATGAATTTCAAGAAATTAGGTCATCGTGACGGTATGTAGCGACTCCTGTCAACCTTATATTTTGGAACAGCGGTAGTAAAATATTAAATTTTAGAAACAGAAATGGTCGATCGGTAAGATATCATAATTATATTATTATTTTTAAAAATGTTATTGGTCAATGGGTAAATTTTTATACCATTTTTATCCGTAGAAGAGCTACTGCATGCAGCATGTTTAAGTGTAGTGACATTTGCACTTGACATTTGCACTCGACATGTTTGTGAAAATGCCAGACCAGCGTCGAGGATAATATATACCCCCCTCTATTTGATGTTGGTTGGCTTAAAATGAGCTGGCCAACTTCAGGTAATTATGGAAGGAGGGAGTACACGGCTACACGCCTACACGGACCGGGTCGGAGGCCTCCCCGTCATGCTATCTGCTTCTGCAGTTCTGCTGCTACTCAAGAATTAATTTTAGACATGACAATATAATTAGTACTCATATATATGACAATTAAACAGTGGAGTGTTTCTTAAGAAATACGTACATGCATGCATCACAGTATCGGTCACTTGACGAACGCCAGGTACTAAGGAAATTACGTACAAATTGCACAGCGGCTTCTTTAATGGCTTTATAATTCAGGAAGATGTATCGATTTCGAGATTTTTCACACTGTAACTCGTATATATAGTAGTTGCTTTACATGCGATAAGTACTAGTAGTACTAGGATAGTAGGACTATAATCGTCAGAACTCACGCGTCAATAGAATTATTAGTAATTTATAATTTATACACATGTCAATTAATTCGTACATCTCATACTCCTGGGCTAGTTCCAGGCAGGGGGGCAGCTTTTCTTTTTGCCTGCCATTTTCCTTCGTACGCGACCTTTTCTTTTTGCTTAATCAGTCAGCTGTGTGCGCACGTTTTCTCTGTTTCTATCATTTCGTGGACGATGACATGATCAGTATAGTCCGTCTTGGAGGATGGACCGTTGGAGCTAGTCCACATGCTTGTGTTTTGCGCGATACAGTCCTCGTGTAATTAATTAGATTTATAGTGTATTTATCTATCGAGAATTTTTAAGGTCTGCAACAAATAGTATCTCAAAATACCGGTACCTCGACGTACCAAAACATAATCCAACCATTTATTTTGGTATCTCAATACACCGGTATAATAAATAGATGGCTTAGATTTTATTTTGGTACCTCGAGATACCAGTACCACGAGGTACTATTTGTTGGACCCTATTATCTATATTATCAAGCATTCGGTCGAGCGATTAATAAAGCAATTTATATGCAGTATATACGCGTAAGATTTCAACACTTCTTCTAGATGACTTAACTCGGAATTAAGCTTGGCTGGATGATCATCAGATAACTCTTTCTTGCAAGATACCACTACCAGGCAAATTACCAAGAAATTAACAGCACGAGGGGTATATCTCTCCGTCTATATATACATGCAATATGTACGGCGTTTGTCCAACTGTACGTACATGAATTGTTCCTTCAATTCATCCCGTTCGAAATCAAGTCTTCAAATTAATTTAGGATCAGCAAAGCCAGAAATTAAGTTTGTCTGATCCGAATAGAAGAAATCAATGGAGGCCCTGAGCATGGTGAGCAACGTGACCACCGTCATCAAGCTCTCGATCGACATAACCATGGCCGTGAAGAAAGTGAGCCGCAACAAGAAGAGCTGCGAGAAGCTCGCCGAGCGCGTCGCCGTCATCGGCGAAACCCTCAAGAAGCTAGAAACCTCCTCGCCGTCGACGGCGGCGGCGGCGGCGACGGAGAGGCTGGTGATCAGGCTGGAGAAGGCACTCCGCCGCGCGCTGCCGATCGTCCAATCATGCCAGGCAAGCAGCCGCATCTACAGCATGGTCGCCGGCGGATGGCAAGCCGATCAGTTGGACGAGGTCAACGTAGAGATTGACCGATGTCTCCTTGATCTCAGCCTCTCCACTCTCGCCCTCGTCACCGACATTGACCGCAAGCTCAACGCCGAGGTCGTCGACGACGACGGGAGCAAATTCCAGACGGCGCCGCCGTCACCGACGCGGTGCATCCACGGCCACGACGACGACGACACCGACGACGAGATGGCAAGCGCTGCTGCAGATGGAGATGTTGCTGACGACGAGAAGAATGGCGAGCAAGACAACGGCAAAACCAAGATGGACGACGACGTTGCGATCGCCGGCGAGGTCGTCACCGCCGTCGGTGTGCCGGCCGTATGGAGGCAGTACTACTACCAGCCGCCGCCGCCGTGTAATGGATACCACCAGTTGCACTGCCACTGCACCCATGGCCATTGTCACTGCACCGCCGGGGCCGGTTATGATTACTATATGTTCAGCGATGACAACCCACATTCTTGCACCATCATGTGACCGTAATTAAACTCTCAATATAATAGGTCAAGTAAAGTAGCTACAAAGCATAGCCATGTCATTTTGAGTCACAGGCCCAGCTAGCGTTTGTAAATTCTTGGGGGTTTTTTTTTTTTGAAACAGAAGTGTATAGTTGCATCTGAAAATATTTTTATTACATTAAAAATGATATTTTTATTGATTTGTACAGTCGGTGGTATTTTTAATTTATTCTATGTGCTGAATTCCGCTATGATGACAATTGTTAATTTCTTTCCACATAAATGAAAGGCTCTTCTTTAGTCGTAGTCCCTATAGCGGGAACGTACACACAAAGGTTTTCCGTGCACACCAACTAATAATAGTATTACACATATCCGTAAATTCTCATCTTAAAATTCATTATACACGAAGAGTAATAAAAAAGACACAATTCTAACATATTTTTAGTCCAAAAATTGTTAGATTTTTCATCCTTTTGTTACGACTAAAATATAATGAAATTTAAGATAAATTTTTACAGATACATGTAGTACTATTAAAAACAAACACATAAATATTTTTTTCTAGATTTTTCGGTGATACTTGTTAGTTAGTGTCCACGAAGTATACATGGGAAGTTTGTATGCATAAGATATGATCCCTCTATAGCTTGTCGCTACTTTAAACTGAGTTTTTAATTATTAATCATTCTCCCATGATAGTTGTCTCCATCCTATCATCTATACTCCTATAAAAAGAAGCAGTGGTGGTGGCAACGAATTTTAATATTACAAACTACCCCCCTCACTGTAGTTTTACAAATTATCCCTCAAATTTCTTGATATTAAAAACCAGACAGATATTGATGGATATCCATATATACATTCAAATTAAGGTTACTATTTTCCACAAGAAAAATTGATAACGCATTGTTTTAGCAAATATTAATATATATATTATCTATAGCAAAGCACGGGCATTTAACTAGTAAAGACTAATATTTTCAGCGAAGTATGGATGGAAGCATCGTTTTGTGCATTTGTTGAAAAGATAACCACGTATTGAAGGTTATTTCATTTTGTAAGATTTAGGATTAAGATTAGCACTTAAGAAACTATGGAACGAAGACTACACGTCACAAAATTTTAAGTCCTTTTGTTAACAATTATGGATTATGTGCCGAAAGGTTTGACAGCTATACTTATGAAAGTTTGTGCCGAAGAAAAATTTACATGCGTTTTCTTAATAATCATAAATTTTCGTCGATGGCTATAATTACCAAATGATATCCAACAGCTAATACACATGAAATTTGTTACAAATTGGTGCCCAAAATTGAGCCGATTGTACAGATGTATAGCGATGACACAAACAGGTTGACTATATATCTCCCTGCATATATACGACTCTGATGGCATCGTCCACGAAATGGTAGAAACAGATAAAACGCGCGTATGCAGACTGATTAAGCAAAAAGAAGAGTTCACATACAAAAGGAAATGGCAAGGTTAGTTCTCTGACTAAGCAGCAGCCCAGCCTCCTGGAGCTAGCACACGATCGAGTATTTGTACATTTTAAATTTCTAGTAACTCTGCTGACGCGTGAATTCTGTCTGTTGCAGTTCTACTCCTAGTACGTACTAGTACTTATTATCGTATATATACGCGTTACAATGTGAAAAATCTGGAAATCGATAGATCTTCCTGAATTATAAAACCATTAAAACAGCTGGTGTGCAATTTGCACGTAAATTCCTTTGTACCTGGCGCTCGTCAAGTGACTCATGTATTGCTTAAGATTTAAGAATCACTCCACACGCTGTATATATACTAATTGTCAAAATATATAATATACTATATTATATTATGTTTGTCAGACCTGAAATTCCTGAGCAGGAGATCGACCCGCAGGGCAGGCCACGCGTACTATCCGCGGCGCCCGGCCTGGCATTTCCGCAAACACGACAGCTCTTCCGCCAGCATCGCCAGCGCGTTGGAGAAGAACACGAGATCGATGGCCCGTCTACGACGAGCTCGGCGGCGGCGGCGGTGTAGCTCCGTCTTGGGTCTCCGCCATGGTTGTTTCGAAGGCGAATTCCGTGAGTCCTGGCCCATATATAATTGTTGATCGGGAACGAGATTTTTGTAAAGTGCGGCCTATTCCATTATCTAGGATTGCGAATGCGCTACCAATTCCACTCACGTGCTTGCAGCCCATTCCGGAATTTTGGGCTTTGAATACGTGCGGGCTAATTCTCATAAATCACTTTGAGTCCCTTAAGTTGGCATCTAGTCTTAAAATTGTCCCTCAACCGCATAACAATATGTTACCCCAAACTTATGAATACGGTTTAAAACAGGTCTCAAGGCGGTATCAGTCGGTAGTCATTTGATAAAAAATTAAGTAAATTACATAAAGGGACACCTTTTTTTTTTTTACCAGTGTTGCAAATTGGACCAGGGCATGTTATCATTTTTATATTCGACTAGGTATTTGCTAGATCATCTCCTAGCACACAAGGCTACCTCCTGTCTCTTGGACCTATATAATTTTGAGCTGCAGAAACATTAATACATGAGCACAGTGCATGGGCCGTGGACACAACATAAAAAACTTAGAGTGAATTTCATGTTGGACCACTAATATTTACCTTGATTGCATATTGGACTAGGGATAAATCAATCTTTTCACTCTAGACGAACTAATCTTGCAATTTGTTGCACAATGCACCAGTGTTATTCTTCAATCCTCCTCTCCTCTCTGTACATCTCTGTTGATCTGTCCACACCCTACATTCTATTAGCTCGTTGGCAGTAACTCGCTATTACAGATGAGCAGTTCTTGGGATCCTTCACCTCCGACTGCGTTGCCTCGCTCTTGAGTCCACTATTGGCTGTGAGCAGACGCTCATGGTGCCGACCATGCCAACCGTCCACTGCACTCTAGCCTCCATCCACATTGGTCTTGTGCTTGCGTTCAATCCAAACGAATCTAATCAGTTGTTGCAGGGGGACAATTCATGGTGAACAGATGTGATGGGGATCAGAAATGAGATCCTTCCTAGATAGATTCATGGTTGACCACCAGTGTTGTGAGAGAGAAGAGAGATTCACTTATTGACATGTGGGGGCACTAGTGCTAAGTGAAAGTTTTGGTAATAATACATGGTCCAAGGTGAAAAGGTGTGCTAGCACCTAGTCCATCATGCAACAAAGGTAAAAAAAAGCTAGTCTAACATGGGATTTACTCAAAAACTAATTAATCACATCTCATGTGTGCTCGTGCACCGCCAGTATTTGAGCCTCACCAGTGTTAGGCTGTTTGATCTGTTTCTTGGGGTTTCCATGGCCTGCCAGCATATAGGGAAGAGAGATGGAGAGAAAGGGGGGGCTGAAGGTAGAAGAAAGGTCCGTGCCAAAACAGTTTGCAAATATATCTAGTCGAAAATGATAACGTTAACATACCCCTACTACACATGCATGTGTCGAGCTCATGCATCAACAACACTCCGGTGTCGGTCGCCATGCGGCTCACATATATTTCTTTAATTTTTTAAAATTTTCTATATTTTTTAAGTTTATTTAAGAAAACGTATATTTTAAATTTAAAACTTGAAAGTAGGCAGGTTTTATGTATATATTGCTGTTGGAATAATTGCTTGACTTGGCACGTGAGAACGAGAACGTTTTGGCCTTGCCTTTTCTTTCGAAACTGAACATTTTGTCTGGGTGACATTGTTACAGTATTGTTTTTTACCCGTTGCAACGTTGTTACAATTTGCTAGGTATAATAGATTTTAAAATCTAGTTTTTAATGTTCGACGCCGTTGACTTTTGAGCGAATGTTAACCATTCGTCTTATTCAAAAAATTTATCCAAATGTTATTTATTTTGTTACGAGTTGTTTTATTACAAAAGAAATTTTAAGCATGACTTATATAAACATCTGGATAAAAATTTTGAATAAGACGAATGGTCAAACACGTGTTTAAAAGTCAATGGTATCAGACATTAAAAACCGGAGGAAATACTATTCTTAAAACCCGGTATATCTATGTATACTGCAAACTTTTATATGCATATTTTTATACCTATACTAAAAAGAAGAATCCGTTTGAATTTTGGGAAAGGGGAAAACGGCTGCCGGAGGGAACCCATGGATGGATGTCCTCCATCCCCTTCCTTGGTCGCGAGGAGGGTGGGTGGGCCCACATCTGCGCTGCGGTCACCGCTCCGAAAATTATCGCACGCACTCACCGCTCCCCCTCTTTCCTCCCTCCCCGCGATCTTTCTTCTTCGACGCCGAACCCTAGCCGAGCAGGGCCGAAGGAAGGAAGGAAGGGGAGAGCAGGTTGCGGCGGCGGCGGCTGGCGCAGGGGCTTGGAGCGGCGGCGGCGTCGTCAGGTGCGCCCTCCCCTCCCTCTTCTCCTCCTCCCGCCATCTCTGCTCCCTCCCGTCCTCTCTGCATCTCCCTCTCTTTCTCTGTCTGTCTCCCTTCCTCAGCCTCTTTTCCGATGGCTGTAGGTGAATAAGGCCGGCGACCTCAACCTCTTCTTCCGAGTCGACGAGTACTTGTGTCCTCACTGTGTACGATTCCTCCACTTGCAAGGTAAACCCTAGCCATGGATGTTTAGATCTGTGCTATTTTCGATTCCCATGAGGTGAATGGACCTAGCTGATGTAAAAATTAGTTGAGAATCTCCTTGTAGTTTGTTTTGGCAATTTATTCACAGATCTGGTAAATGGTTTGTAAATTTCAGAAAATGGACACTAGTTCACAATATTTTGGACACATGTATGCTGAAAATGTATGCTGAATTCAAGTATTATTTTGGACTCATGGTGTGCTGAATTCAAGTATTTTGGACTCATGGTGTGCTGAATTCAAGTATTTTGGACACATGCATGCTGAATTCAAGTATTTTTGTACATATGATGTGCTGAATTCATTAATGCATGCACACAGTTGTTCTCCCTTGGTAAATTCAACTTATAACTCCACATATTCACAAGTGTTGTAAGGAGGTAATCTTACCTTTGCATATTAGAAGCAGGCGGCCTGCCCTAGGGGCGACCCAGGCGGCGACGCGCTCTCCACCTCCACTCTCCCTCCTCTCCACTGCCGCCCGAGCAAGGACGACGGCGGCGGGGCTTCCTTCTCCCCTCCCCACGTCTCTCCGGTGGTCTGGGGCGCCGTTGGGACATGGTGGAGGTGTCGTGGGCGACGGTGGCCATGGCAAGTGGTGGAGGTCGTGATGACGGCACCGGTGAGCGGTGCCTGGCCAGATCCGTGGCCTCATAACCGGATCTGGCCTAGAGAGGCGGTAGGCAGATCCTTGCAGGCGGACGTTTTGCGTATTCCTTGAACCTAATAACAACCATTCATTCAAAAAGTTTGGGGGTTCAACTAAACCTCCATGTCCATGTTAGATCCGCCCATGTCTGCTGGCAACAAGAAAAGAGCTTCCTGCTGCTTGCTTTGCTTCCCTAGTTGCGTAGAGGTGTGTAGGTATTCCGTATTTGACCAGAGACGTACCTTTTCCCTTCTTGTGAGTTGTTGGCATCTGCTGGCTTGGTTGGTGGTTGCAGAACCTATATGACAGTGGTTGATGGATGAAAGGCAGACTCACTGCCAGCATCCACCACCATTGGGAGCATTTAAAGTAGTATAGATGAGAGCTAGGCAAAGCACCCCTAGGATTACATATGGCCCATTGATGGAATGGGACTGTGGTGTGCCCACGACATTTTGCCCTATCAGAGTTTAAAACCTATACATTGTGACCATGCATGTTACAGTTATAATGAGCATTCAGGCTGATCATGTCAAGCACATGTACTCCATTCCTGTC
The DNA here is from genome assembly GCA_000325765.3 of Leersia perrieri. Classification (NCBI taxonomy): domain Eukaryota; kingdom Viridiplantae; phylum Streptophyta; class Magnoliopsida; order Poales; family Poaceae; genus Leersia; species Leersia perrieri. The sequence continues at coordinate 19,783,806 of CM002478.1, forward strand.
CCAAATGCAACACATTTAAGTGGCATCATTACACGCCCCAATATCAATCCACCTCTCACACGCACACACCGCAGGTGCCAGCCTTGCCACACACATCTCAATTGCGACCCTATGAAACGGCTGCAAACTTAAAAGAGGTCTTGAAGGGCATCATATAGATCAGAAGACTTACCTAGGCAGTGCTAAAGTTATGGTTTCTTGTGGGAAGGGGAGCTTGCCTCAGTGTGGGCCGTGCCGCCCTGGCACCGGGAGTTCGCCCGAGTACACGAGAGGATCTTTGGCTGCCGTGGCGATCGTTGGAGATCGGAGAACGGTATTGGAGGCATGGTGGGTTGCAACTCATGAGGGTGGGGGGTGGTGGTATATCGTATGTGCAAAGTGGTGCGATCGACTCATAGTTGGTTTGCTGGTCCGAAACATGCATGCCATAGCATGAATTTAACAGTCTGCTTAAAAAAATGATTTTTTTGTGTGTCTTAGATGGCATGTGGATTTTTTTTGTGTGCCTTTAAAAAAATTTCTAGCATCTTGGCATATTCAGTCGTTGTTTGTGTTCGATCAGGCCAAACGGCTGTCAGACTGTTGCATGTGCATGTTTGATTGGGCAAGGATGGTTGGACTTGACATGCTCTATTCTTGACTGGGATTTTTTTTTGTGTCCTTTTATTTTGGCAAGGTCCCATGAACTTCATACGGGAGTATACCATCACCTTTAAGATATTTGGTTTCTCCTATTGTTTTTACGTATACTTGCTTTGTTATCAGCATCATTCTTTGGTTTACAGGAAAGAAATTGAGCATTTTGCGGACTTTTGAGAAGGTCATGCCCATTGATGACATGGCATGCTGAGTAGATAATGCTTGCTGTGATGTCTCTGCCGAGCCTGATCGTATGTGGATGCTGAGTTGTGTTCTATGGGAGGAATTGTGGAATGTGGTGTGACCATTGATCAGAAAGCTTCACCACGCCGTGCAGCCATAGAGAAAGCTCAGGAGGAGCTTAGGTATATTGCCGACTGTATTATTATGAACTTGTTTATGCTTTCCATGGATTCCTAATACTCTGTAAAAACTTTAGGCAAGAATATGATGTCCGTGAAGAACGAAGAAGAGAGCTTGAATTTTTAGAGAAGGTATGTTGCAATTTGATCTGTGTGGTTTGGAATAATGTGTTTGACTTGGCACTGGATCATTTGGCCTGGTTTATTAATCTGTTATTGCAGGGAGGTAACCCCTTGGATTTCAAACTTGGACATGTAGAATCAGTTAGTGTCCAGTCCACTTCTGTTGCAGATCATACAACTGAACAAAATGTGATAAGGTGATAACGATTTTAATGGTTTTTCATGTGGTGACAGTGCTGCTATTATTGTTTGATACGATCCTTTTGTCTCACTTGCGCTGCAGTGAAGCTAAGGGCAGCTTTGCATGTGCTGCCTCGCCCCATGGGGATTCTGTTGAAAGTAGTGGCAAGCCAGGAAGTTCATCGTGCCGTGATGCCAACACAGGTGATAATCTTATGCTTTTGGATGGAGATACCAGCAACACAGGTGGGGAGAAACTTGTCAAACGTGGTACTAAACGAACTAATGCATCTCAACCTGATATGTCCCTGTGCTGTGATGGTCAAAATAATGTGAAAGAGGCCGAAGATTCCGGTTTGTTTCGCCTTGGGGCAAAGAACCAGGCGTATGCTCGTCGGAGATCAAAATCAAGTAGGGAGAATGCTACTGTCTCTCTTGGGTCTCAACCAGTTTCTCCACTATGTTCTCAAGGGAAAGATTCAAAAGGGATTATACAAGAAACAAAATCAGAAGATCACGGTGCCTCGTCTATTAGCAATTCAAGACCAGCAAGTCCAAACGGGAACAATACATTGAAGGATGCTTCATTAGGTGACCGTGATGCGATGGAGAAGAACAATACTAATGAAGGAAAGCAAGCAACTACTCTTGAAACAACAAGCGCCAAAGATGGTTTGCAAACACTGGTTATCTCACCAAACAGTGTACAGCTTATTGGAGATGATTTGGTGGTTACTGCAGCTAATTCTGTTGAATCCCCTGACACAACTCCAAAAGAGGCTGCTTTAGTGGCAACTTCTTCATTTCCTTCTTTATGCAATGAAGTCTTGAAAGAAGCATGTGTTGCGGAAAAGGCAGGCAATGGCTGCTCAGATAAAAATTTGATTGTTCATGCAGATGATATAGTTAGCAAGAGTGCTGATGCTGTTCCTTCCCCTGTGGTAGATATTGCCAGTTTGAATGTAAAGGAAGCAGATATAACATGTGCAAATATGTCAAAGACCATTGACGAGCATCATGGAAAAAGTGAGAACATATCAGGGAAGGTGTCTGATGAAGATTTAGGTGATTCTATACCTTGTGACAATGATGGAAACAAAGATGGTCAACTGGAAGGTGGTGACATCCCCACAGTTGTTGATGGCATTTATAATTCTGTGCAGCCAGAAGTCAGCAGTACCATTTATACCAAAGATGATATTGATGCCCATAACAAGATTGGTGATGCACAAAAGGATGCAGGGAATCTTGCTACTTCTGGTCATGAGGAAGTCGATAAGGAAGCAGGTTTCAATTTGAAAAGAAATAATAGATGTTCTCCTGATTTTAATGCAGCTGATAAGTTGGATTCTGTTGCCATGGCGTCTGGTTTGCTTACAAAGGATGTGCCTAGTTCTGTGTCATTAATGGACCTTGACAATGATGTTAAAAAATCTGGTGAAAACATTCCACCTATGGAAAAGAAGGAATGCAGAGACTCTACTGTTGTCAATAAGGAACATGAAGATTCTATCCTTAGAAGGGCACAATTAATAGAGGTACAGTTAGAATAATGCTCTCCATTTCTGAAATTTCTTTTCTGCTAATAAAGTTAGTACTTTGCAGGTCAATATCAAGAAAGCTGGTGAATGTTCTCTCTCCAATGCTATTTTGGAGAAGAAACAAATGAGTCACTGGGATTTTGTACTGGAGGAGATGGCTTGGATGGCAAATGAATTCATGCAGGTATTCTCTAAAGCGATCTTTATAATCAGTTCTTGTTCTCATGCAGGCTGCATGTATTTTTGCCTTGTAACATTTCTTTTACTGTATTTACATATTAAGAGATACTCCCTCTGTTTCATAATGTAAGATGTTTTGACTTTTTGCTTGTAACGTTTGACCATTTGTCTTATTCAAAAATTTAGTGCAAATATAAAAAATGATAAGTCATGCTTAAAGTACTTTTGATGATAAAGTAAGTCACAAACAAAATAAATGATACTTCCATATTTTTTTAATAAGACGAATGGTCAAACGTTACAAGCAAAAAGTCAATACATCTTAAATTATGAAACGGAGGTAATATTGTGTAACATGACCTTTTCTGTTTTAAAGGAGCGCCTGTGGAAAAGTGCAGCAGCTTCGCAGATGTGCCACTGGATTGCCTTCAGTGGTCGAGCAACATTTGAGGAAGCAAACATCAAAAGAAAACAGAAATTAATTGCTCGAATACTAGCCAAGAGTATCATGAACTTTTGGTGTTCAGCTGAGACTTTACGAGGTACTGGTGGTAGAATTTCTAAAGAGGGTCAACCAGAGGAGTCAATTGGGCTTGAAGAAACAAAGCTGGCTGGAGTCAATGGAGAAAAAGAACAGGTCAGCAAAATCAATTTGCTAATACTGTTCCTTTATATGTATATATTTATATATTTCTCTTGCGCTCAAGCACCTTTGTATTATGAGACAATTTAAGATTTCAGGTCTTTCTAGGCACCTTCGAAGGAAATAGGGTGTTAATTATGTTGTATCAACATTAGTTACATACTTATAGGGACTGACATTTTTGTGGTGTAATTGATGAATTTGGACAGTGTAACGAATCTCTGGAACAAGAGAAGCCTAGGTGTTCTTCTCTTCAGTCTCCTGTTCAGAATTACGCACTTAGGTTTCTGAAGGACAACTGTAATATATCGAAGTGTCTGTCATTAGCTGAAGCACCAGCGACTCCTGACAGACTAAATGATTTTGGCATTTTGAAAGTGCCAGACCACCTTTCAGAAGTAACTTATCTGATGACTACATTTAAAATTTCGTCTAATTTCAAGTGAACTCTCTAAGGAACAGCGTCCACAAAAATTGTTGACTAACACTTGTTAATGATTTTTTTCCTAACTTCTAGGAAAAACTATTTTATGGGGTAGTCCCTGGTGCAATGCAGGCATACAGAGAATTTGTGGGCATACAGAAAACTAATAAGGTAAGGACATGCTCTCTGTAAGTCTGATGGCATTATAAGTTTATAACAGTAATTCTTTCATGCTATGCAGCACTTTTGTTTGGTCTTCAATTATCAGATAGTAAATTTTTTTTTGGTTGTTTTCAAGTTTCAACTATGGGTTGATAAAATTGTGGACAATCGATTCTGTTGTTGTTTTTAAGTTTTTACTTACCCAATGGGCAATGGCTCAATGCTAAATTACTGAATTGTTGTACTAGATCTTTGTCTGTTAGTCTAGCTGGTCGATCTTTTTGTGGTGAGATTTTGCTTGTTTTACTTTGAGGTGTGTTTGGGTGGGGGGTTTTCACCCCTTTCCCTTGTCCTTTTTTCTCTCTTGATGATATGATACACATCTCTCCGACATATTCGATATTCTTTTTTACTAAAATGAGCATTTGTGATCCCAAACCTTTGTATGATTAGTCCAATGTCCATTACTTTGGCATTTACTTACAAAAATTAATGCCTTCCCATCCAGAAAACCAACAACTCTCGACATAATGATGATTATGAGCCGTCTACAACTGGCTCTGTTGCAGGTAATACATTCATTACACAACTATTTCTTGGCTTCTGTATTGTCATTGATATTTCATGTTTTGAGAAACATGTATTTCATGTTCTTATTGTGCCGTTTGGTTTAGGCTCGCATAGGGGAAATGCATATGAAGACGACGATGTCGAGGCATCCACTTATTTATTGCCTGGTTCATATGACGGTGGTTTGGCATCAAAAAGTTACAAAAAGAAACACATGATGCAGCAGAGGATGAATGGCACAAGACATTACGGTACTAGTGTAGACATGCCTTATGATCCATATGTGGAGAGCAAGTCAGGAAATCATCCATTTTTATCAAATGGAAAAAGACCTTCAGATCTATTTAACATTCCTACGAAACGCATTCGGACAGCTGCTAGACAACGAGTTGTAAGCCCATATCCTGCTAATGCATCTGGAGCCACCGCATTCACCAATAAAACTGATGCTTCTAGTGGGGACACAAACTCTTGTCAAGATGACCAAAGTTCACTGCATGGAGGATCTTTTCCAAGGAAGAATGTGGATATTGAATCAACAGCTGATTTTGATAGACAATTGTATGATAGCAGCGAGGTGTCTACTAAGTCAAAAAAGAAGAAAAAGTCCAAGCATCCAGGATATAAGACACCTCAAACTGTCGCCGAGTCTTGTTCTTTGATTGCTGGAAAGGTTAAGATCTTATGCCAACTCTCTATCTTGTCTTGTTTATGATGTTGTATGTAAATTTATTCTGCTGATGTTTCAGGCACTGCTTGTGCTCCTAGACCTTGTGTTGTTTTGATTGCTCAATATGAGCAGGTATTTTTTGGCTGTACTGATAGTAGGATGTGAATGACGTTTGCACCTTTTGCAAAAAATATCCATATGGCGAATCCATTAGTGTTTTTAAGTGGCTGTACATTTATTCCAACAACGAGATAGTGAATATTGGTCTATATGACTTTACATAAACTTTAGCTGTCTTTATGAATCATTGTGTTTTTTTGTATGTTCTAATTTTTGGATTAGTAGCATTGCAGATTTGGTGAAAACATTAGATAGTGCAGCCCCGTTCTCAAATAGATGATGTTTTAGAATATGTGCTGCCAAGCCTTGAACTATTTGATATGTGGAAATGGCATAGGATCTGCCTGTGTCTTGAAAACTACTTCCATATAGTTATATTGACAATGTTTTTGATGAATATATGATTAAAAATATTAATTGCCAAACTTGTACATTGGATGCTATATCAATGTCCTCATTGACAAGCAAAAAAGAATAGAAGGTGTACAAACCTTCACCCACTCGAAATATACCAACCTGCATCACACTCTTTTGGATAGCAATGTAAGTTTGTTGTTTCTTTAATCTCTGATTAAATGTTTTCTCCTTTCTATACCAGAAGGATTATTTGAAGAAGAGATCAGAGGTTCATCCATTTGATTCAAATGGAAATATTGGTATTTTATTTCTCTATTTCAGATTGCATAACTCATTTAAGAGAACATGGGAATAATTTTTCGCACGTGACTTGTCAACAGTGACAAATGGTCAGCATGGTATCAAGAAGCCTAAATTGATGAACCAACCACCGGATGTTTCATTAGAAGCACTTACACCAGTTGGCCCAATGGTATCACCTGCTGCTTCACAAATGAGTAATATGGCAAATCCTACGAAGATTATAAAGATCATAACAAATCGGGATCGCGGGAGAAAAAATAAAGTGCTCAAGGTTATACCTCTTTTCACTCTGGTTGTATGTTTCTTAGTATCTGTTTACATACACAATTTTGCCATCTCAAACCTCACAAACACATTACTTTTCACAATCTGTATTATAGTTTGAATTTAGCTGTTATTAACACTAAGTTATGTTCATTTTATATAGTCGTATAATTGCTAATACAAACAGTACTGATAAATCACCAAAAGAGCTGAGTAAATCTTACCAATCTATACTGCATATGGTCACGAAACCTTAAAGCAGCAGGTTTAGAGAACTGCACTTCGTTTTTTGTAACTTTATCAAGTTGGTTGGGTCTGCTTGTCAATATCACAATCCTATATTTTTATATTAAAAAGCTTGTGAACAAGGTTCCAAATACACAGGTAACCGGTCTGAAGCTGGTGACTGGTACTGGAATAAACTGGCCAGAGTGATTTTTAATTTTCAATTTTGTCAATTTGTCATAATCTCATGTGTCTTGACTGTCTTCCTCATGCCGTCATATGTTGAAAATTTTCCTGCAATATCTGGCTATATGTGATTTATTTGTACTATGGACTCTAATGATGTATGTATGTGATGTATCCATGTATTTTGTTCAGTTGTTATAGCTATAAATCTTCATGGCATCACGTGTGTTTAATTTTTCATGCCACACCACCTACTTGTTTTTGTCTGTTAAGTTTATGGCCTATGGACTTCCACTACATATGCATGTTTTGATATATTTTGTGCTTTGGAATAGTGCTGTTGTCTGTATTGTTTATTTCTTATGAACTCACGTACCATGTTCACTTTGATGTATGCAATTGCAAGAACACCACATTTTTCGGGCCACTTAGCAATGGTTACCGATGCTTTCTGGCCAGTAACTGGTCCAGTTATTTGAATCCAGATAATTGGATCTAAAATTTGTATGTTAAATTCTGGTAACTGGCTGTTTATTGGTATGACCCAAGAGAGAAGTAGTTTTGCAAATATTAGTATTTGAAATCAGGCTTGTGAATGGTACGTGCCATCAATATGAGGTTATGCTTTAAAATTATAGTTTCTTGACCATTTGTGCAAAAATAGTGGTTCTCTGAAATTGTTGTCTAAAAGTGGCCCTGTCGCCTTATCAAAGGTGGGGGAAGGGGTAGGAAGCTGACCTATTATTCTTTTTTTGTTTAGTCTTTTGTCCCCCTTTTGCTTCTCTTGACAGAATGTACCCCATTCTTATTCTTGGTTGTTGCACATGCACTTGTATACCTGCTTTCTTAAAAGTTTTGATCCTTCTATCAGATGGCTGCTGGTCACTCAGGTCCTGGAAGTCCATGGTCGAGCTTTGAGGATCAGGTTATTGGTTGTTGAAATAATTGATCATTTCTACCCTGCTATATTGTGCAGAAATAAACTAATATCTTTATTTATATCAGGCTCTTGTTGTGCTTGTACATGATATGGGTCAAAACTGGGAACTTGTTAGTGACGCGCTGAACAGCATTGTCCAGCGGAAGGTAATATATTATTATTAAGGACTTTGAAATTTTCTTCTTTTTTTTTGCCATTGCCTTCACATTTTTTTCCAAGTATCGGCAAGTCTGCCTTGTTAGCTTAATTTACTGCAATCTTTCTTTGCTTCTTTTAGCATCTTTGTATTAATTTTTGTCAATTCTCTTTGTAATTGGTGTTTGTTTATTTTCTTGTTTGTAGACTGGATCTTGTGATATCAAATTTGGTCATCATAATCTGATGTTTTAGTACACATGTTCTATTAGTTTTATTTAATTGTGGATTCTGGTATCTCACATCTGCAGTGTATATATAGAAGGCCTCATGAGTGTAAGGATCGTCATAAGCTTCTCACAGAAAGAAGTTCAGTTGATGGTGCAGATAGCGCAGATGACTCAGGCTCATCACAACACTATCAATCCACATTGCCTGGCATCCCAAAGGTCTGCTCTCCCATTTATGTTTTCTTCTCTTATCCCTCTTAGCATGTAAATGGGATTTAGAAGTTTCGAATTTCAAAGATGATCTAGTAGCCATTTTTTGTTCCAACTTGGGTGTGAGGCTAGTTTTTCTTGTCCAATAGTGTTCATATAGATGCTCAAAAGTGTCATCTTTTCAACAGTTAACATTATGACATGTTCCATGTAAATATATCAGGGTAGTGCTAGACAGCTGTTTCAGCGCCTTCAAGGACCGTTTGAGGAAGAGACTCTTAAGGCACATTTTGAGAAAATAATATTCCTTGGGCAAAAGTTGCATCCAAATCGAAAAAAGGTTAGTTTTTTTTTGGTAAAGTTTTTTTTTATGGGCTTGACTTTGTATTATAGTGTATTGTGATTGTAAATTCTTTAGTGGCATGTAGTACATAATGGTATTTCTTCTTTGTTCAAGGTTAATCTATTGATCTGTCATGTTGTTTTATACACTCTTGCTTCCTATGATAGTATTTCATTACTGGCAGTAACGACAATCATCTGCTACTGTTTAACATGCATAAGAAGATTATTGACAATGCTGATTTCATCTTGGAGTGTGATGATGAGTTGTGGAGTAATATTTCCTTTTCCTCTGTGATGTATGCCTTGGGCTTGGTTTTCCTACTCAGACGAACAAAATAGTCCATACTTGACACTGGCAACCGAATGCATATGCAGTCTACTACTCTTACAGTACCAGACAAATTGACTCTTAAAATGGATATATAATCTTATGATATTTCTGATATCTTTTGCTTAAGTTTTGTTAGGGCAAATTATTTTGTTTCAAAATCATGTTATAATTATTTCTGTGATTTCCAATTTAAACCATGTTCCCTTTTCTGAACTTACATGCTTGCCTAATCAGATCATTTTTCTGATGTTCCCTTTCATGTGTTTATCATTTTCTTTTTTTGGTCATGCAGGGAGAGAACCAAGAGCTCATGCAGATAAATCCACTCCATTCATCTCATGTCCAGGCACTTTCTCAAGCATGCGCACCTGGAGTTGTTTTGATGTATGAGCAATTGACCATTGCTGTGTTGTGTATTCTACTTATATGTTTTTTTCCCCTGTATCCACAGGCCCTGCCTGTCTTCTTTATACTTTATCTAATACTCGTATTTAAAACTACCGATAGGCCGCTTGACCTTTGTGATGCAATGACTCCAAACCCGGATGCACTTTCTATTGGTTACTCAGGATCTCACGCAAGTGGTTTACTTTCAAACCATCCCAGTTCTGTTGGTCCTACCCTTCCTACTGCCAATTTGAATACTAGGGTACCTGGGTCTCCTTGTATGGTTTTAGGCAATACTCTGCCGTCACCTTCAACACCGAATGCTCCTAGGTAAATGATCTTCTTTTCCTTCTCTAGCTTATGGATTTGAATTACATTCTAATGTTCATTTCTGTAAATTCTTTGTTGCAGGGATACTCAGAGGTACGGAATTCCTAGACCTACCTCACTTCAGGGTGATGAGCAACAAAGAATCCAGTATAGCCAGATGCTGAACAGCAGAAGTCTTCAGCAACCTGTTCCTGGTGCATTGCCTGCTGGAGTTGATCGTGGTGTTCGGATGATGTCTGGTGCTCATGGTATGGGTATGATGACCGGAATAAATCGTGGTACTGTGACCAGGCCACCCTTTCCGAGGCTTAGTTCCTCAGGAATGCTAAATATGGTTTCACCTGGAAGCATGCTTCCCAACAATGGGCAGAGCATGCAAAACACTGTAAATGTTCATCCTGGTACCATACCTGGCCATGGAAACACTATGTTGAGGCCACGAGATCCAATGCAGATGCTTTGGGTAAATATTTCCTTTCAATTCTGCTTTATGATATTTACCTTTCAGCATATCTTGCGGACCATTGGCTGGCCTCTGCTAGAGGCATAGAATCTTGTGCATTCCTTCTGTTCTCATCATATGGATGACACTATAGTTTCAAAGCTAGTCCTGAATTAGTTATAAATATATGGACTGATTGACTGAATATATATATATATATATATATATATATATATGTATATATATATGTATGGACTGATTGACTGAATATATACATATTAATTTGAAAACTTGGCTGCCTTGTTGGTGAGTAAATTGATCATTAAGTAGGGGTTCTAAAACTGGCAATTCAGTATTCTAATGCTGTTTTATTAACTAGCACAGCGCCTTTGGTGCTGCTGCAATGTGGTTTTCAAATTAATATGCATCACATACTCTGATCTTATAAAATGCCAAAATATATATCTTTATATTTTAAACTAAACAATCATATCTACAGGCCATCTACACGTATGCATGTGTAACTGATGCAATTATTTTAGGAAGTCCTGCAATACCACACTTGTCTACATTGATTTATCATAAAATGTCACCATAGAGTCTTTTAGTGGTAGAGATTTAATTCATATTTGATATATTTGTTATTTTAAACTTCATATCTGACCAAACTGCTCATACAACAAGAAATACTACCCCAGTTGTCATGTCCATTTCTTAGACATGCTTGGTGGGAATACTGGAACCTGACAATTTGAGTCTTTCCTGCTGGGAATTTATATGATTATTTATAAGTATTATTGTCACACTCTAGGCTGAAAACCCGCTTAAAACTCAGGTCCGCAGGAGGCCTGCGCACAAACCTGGTTAATCGGTCGTGTTGCACATTCTTCATTGGCTAGGCCTACTGAAAGCTTAAATACTGTAACAATCTCCCCTCAGTTTTCTGGTTAGAAAAATCAATTGCTGGATGGTAAGCGAGTGGTAGCTTTTAAGACATTGTATATTTGTATTGCGACTCTGAAAAAATGTAGCTTGAGAATAACACATGTTGCTTTTTTACGAGGTTATTACATCCCGTAGTTGATGATGCACACATCAATTTGCCTTTTTTTGTATGCTTTGAGTTGGCTCATGGACAGACCTGTGATATCCATACCTCAATTTTTTCAATAAAAAGCTAGGAGCTGTCCCTTTTTGCTGTTATGTGGTAGCTGATGCTATACTTTCTTTGTAGCCTGGCCAGAATATGGAAGAACATAGGCAGATGATGATGCAGGAGTTTCAGATGCAAGTGTCACAGGGAAATAGCCAGTCCATCCATTACACTGGTACTCCATTTTCCAATGTCGGAGCATCTTCACCTGGTCACCCCTTTCCAGTTCAGTCTTCCCAACCACATCAGATGCCACAACAGTCACACGTGCTTGGAAATACACATCATCCCCATATTCAAGGAACAACCCAGTCAAGTCCACAGCAGCAGGCTTATGGTATGCGCTTGGCTAAAGATAGACACGCCCAACAATGCGTGATGACCCAACAACAGCACCCACTTTCTGGAGCCAGTACAGCGTCGCCTGTACAGAATGGTTCACAAATGCAACAGCAGAGCCAAGGGCCACCTTCCAGTGTACAGTCTTCACAGTCACAACATAAACAGCAGCATCCGACACAAAATTCACAAGATAACTCAGTGCTTCCCAGCCAGCCTGTCAATACATCACATAAGCAAAAGAAGCAACAGGGTCAGCAGCAGTCTAGACAAAACCAGCAGCAAAGAAATCAAGGTAGCCAGCAAGCTAAGCTTATGAAGAGCTTAGGCCGAGGGAATATGATGCACCATAGTCCTCCAGTTGAGACCACTCAAGCCAGTGGTATTCCTACAACCCCTAAAAACCAAGTTTCTGATAAAACTATGGTGCAACAGGGCCCAGGGTATTTTACTGGTAATAAAGGATTGGTTTCATCAGTGGTTCAACCTGGGAATCAACACAAGTTATATGGGTCTCAGATGCTTCACTCACCAATACAAACACCGGATGTAGGTAATCAAAGCTCAATGCAAAGTTCTCCCAACCAGACCCTGTTAACTTCCCAACAAGCTCCACTTCATTCATCATCTCCATTGGCTACACAGCAGCAGCAGCAACAACAACGGTACATGAATCCATCACATAATAACATCCAGAGATTGATGATGCAGCAAAACCGTCATATGAACACCGATGGTAGGATAGAATCACCTGTTGACCAAGTTCAACATAATCAGATAATTCCCTCCACATCCATGGCAAAGAGCGCAGATTCAGGAAGCCCAGGTGGTGTTTCATCTATAAACCAGCGGAGGCAAGAGTCATCTCATGATCCAACTGCAGTTCTTTCAACCTTGCAGTTAGCTAGCTCACCTCAAGATACCTATGTCGGAAATGAAATGTTATTATCAGCGTCTAGCCAAGGTATGTTGCAAAGGCAAATGTCAGGTGGCGTGCCTATACATGGGCATGGTATTGGTGGGCAGAGGCAGCAACAGCAGTCACAGCAGCAGAAGCCTTCTGTTCAAGGCAGTGTGTATGCTCATCCTTCAAACTCAGGACCAGGATGATGTTGAAATTAGGCTGGTAGCTTTTGCAGATAATTCTTACCCCTTTGTAAAGTTACTGTACAGGTATCTCATCCTTATCCTAACATATTCGCAAATGTTGGCTTATGCATATGGCAAGATTTTATACCCTCCGGTCATAAATATTTGAAGTTTAGGACAAGATAAGTCAAACTTCTAAAATTCTGACCATTAATAAATTTTTCAAATGCTTAGTTTAAAAACAAAAGGAATGATATACATAGATTTGCCTTGAAAAGTACTGCCATAGTATCATAAACTTGTTCAAATATAAATTAATTGTCAGAATTTTTAAATTTGATTGAATCTTGTCTTATTTCTCAAATATTTATGACCAGAGGGAGTATGTTAAATCCTGAGCCTTTTCTGATTATCCCATACTATTCCATATGCATCACTTCTGCATAATGTCTAAACAATCATCTCATCAATATCTCACTTCTTTCTTCTACTTATGATCTGATCTGTTCTCGAAGATATTTATGGGACCTAAGACCAAGTCTACAGTATGACCTTGAAATTTTAAATTTGGTGTTGTGTTGCCCCAATTCTAGTACTGGTCTCCCGTATATACAATCATTTATGTGCCCAATGAGTGGTACATTTGGTTAATGGTATTTATCAGGAAATATATTGAAAAATACGAAAGGAAACCACAACTTAGGTAGAATTTTTGTGTACAAGCTCTAACAAATTCTCACATATAGAATAGGTAGTATCATCAGTACTAAATTTCAAGAGCAAACTTGAGTTTGTTTATGAGATACAAAATTAACAAACGGTGAAGAGATGGTTCTCTAATATCATCTTAGCCATATGTGAGATTTTTCCAGCACTCTTTCGAGTGTTTTGATGTAGTTTCTATGTAGATACTGGCTTCCACATAGAGGTGGAAACTCAGAAAATTTTGTATACAAGTTCTAAAAACTAACAATAATCTTTTATGAAGAATCATGATGTGATTTACTATCTACCACATATACTAGAAACATTGTTGTACGCCAAGTATTTTCCAGTAGCTAGTTGTGATCAAGCATATAAACTATTATCTTTTTTTTGACAAACTTATTCTCTTTGAAAAATGCTGAATCCATATGGTTCTCGTGCACAAAAGGGTCTTAGAAACATGAGTGGGCAGGACAGGACATTATTTTATTTTTCTTGAATACGCAAGAGGGCATGCCATTCTAAGTGAGTCTGCATGAGTCATTTTATCAAAATGTCAGCCATCTCTCTGGTTTTCTGATCTCTGGCATGTTTTCCTTTGCTAGGTGGTGTCCGTGCTGTGGGAGCAGCCGTCCTTTTGTATAAGCCTGTATATTTACCCCCGTGTGGGCCTGGTTGTAAATTTTGTCCACGAGGTCCACGGTAGCAGCTGTCCTTTTGTATAAGCCTGTATATTTATCTTACAAGTTAGTGACTGCAAAAGGCATTGTTCGCATCAAAGAACTCAGACCGTTTAATTGAACCAAGCTTGATGGCCACATGTTTCTTCTGTTTGTGTATGTCATATTTATGTTGCAGCATCCGCAACAGTCATATTCTGCACGGATGTGTCATTAATTGGGGGTGATAGCAAATGTAAGAAATGGCTGCAAAGGACAGGGTATACATGTTTGTACTTGTCTTTTATCTTTCCAGATTTTGCTGCCATGCCTTTTCTATCATTGCACAAATCTGGTTCTTGTCATCCCTTGTGTTAGATTGCCAATAAGGCTCCAATCCAGTTGAAATGTTTTATTTTAGCTAACATCAACATGATATGCTGATATTTCCCAGCATGTGGTGAGGTAAAGCTGTTGATGTAGGTGTCCACTATAAGTGTGGACAGCCAATCACTGCAACTAGCTATGGCCGATGCTCCTTTTATTGAATATGGTGAGTTCAGCCCTTTCGACATCTTGGTATGATTGCTTCCTTAGCCTTAAATATATAATATCCTCGAGTAAGGGAGAAGTAATTTGCTCTTGTTTCCTGCTTGTAAGGGTTGCTTCTAACCAAACATAACAGATCTGCTACATTTAGGATATTCTGAAATGCTATGCGACTTAATGGTGACATTGTATGCAAAATGAAAATAGATGCACCTGTTTGTAATGCTTCCTTCTATTCAAGCATAAGAGATCTGCTACATTTGGGAAATAATATGCGAACTAATGGTGACATTGTATGCAAAATGAAAAGTTGTTTTTCTACCATCTCTGAATGTCCAAAGTAATACATGTAAATATTTTTCTATTTGTAAGAGCCTTAAAGCTTTAGTACACCTTTTAGTGTAGTTTGCCTTTAGATTTGCACCTTTTATTTTGATTTTTTAGATTAGATTTCTAAAGTTTTTAAATAATTTATTGTACATTCCAAAAAATAAAAATGTGAGTTGTTGTATACTGATCTTGTTATATACATGCGAGTTTAGAAAAGAGCTGGCTACCTGATGAATAGATGATCATGTATGTTACATTATTAATCCCATTTATCTAATTGGCAATTTGCAACCATGCCATTATAATTTTGCAAAGTTGGAGATATGCCATTGGTATCTCAATGACATGTGGGGCCCATGTGAGTCAATGACATGTGGGTCAGGATGGCATATCTCCAATTTAGTAAAATTATAATGGCATGGCTCCAATTTTCCCCTTCTTTTTGCCCTTTGCTATGTCAGTTTGTTGAGAGAACCAAAATGGGGACACTTGAAGGAGTTTCAGAAAGCCCTGTTGCAGGAGACCCCATTGTAACTTCACATGGAAATGCTGAGAAGTTCAATTATGACCCCATTTCTAATTTTTTGTCCAGTCATCGGTTTATAGATCAAAGCACACGAGCTGCTCAACTTTGCTTGAGAACAAGGACAAGGTTATAATTTAATGGCATGCGCTATGACCTGCCTTCTTGGTCCATAAGTGTTCTCCCAGACTGCAAAACAACAGTCTTCAATGCTGCCAGGGTGAGAATGGACACTTGAATTATTATTAGTTTGTCGTCCATGCTATAACTTTCTTCCTCCTTAATACACTCGAGTTGTTTGCTTAACAAGTGGGGTTTTACCTCTGCAATTTTATTCATGTAGTATCTCCTTTGTACAACTGTTATTGAAAATAAATATATAATTTTAAAGTTTACTCCACAGCCAATCTGATTTTTTGAACCCTTTTGACCATGTAATAATGTTGACATCTATCCATTGAAAATTTTAAGTTGTCATTAATCTTAAAAAACGTGATCATGCAGGTGGCAAGTCAGATTACACAAGTGAATGGAATGGGTTGGTCCAGGATTTGCATGGCAATCATACAATGAGATAAATTCCTTGGTGAGTCCTCATTTACAACAGCAAGATTACTGAAACAAAAAGGCAATGGCAAAATACTTAGCACTTGCTGAATCCACAAAAATAAAACCAATGGCGATGTGCCATGCACTAACCATTTTTCACTTCTAGTGTTGATTTTGCACAAGATGAGTAGTTCCTTGTAATGGGGAGAATCCCAGGCTCCTTTTCATCGATGGACAACTGACAGGTAAAACACACAACAGGCTTGACCCTTGATGTGCTGCTCTTCAATTTGCAGGCAGGAACAGTTTATGGAACGTAGGTAATCCAAAACTAACATATACTGAAAATGTGAAGCTGTTGACAGGCAGCAATATTATTTCCTGCTTAAGTCTAGCAACCGGCTTCCCTGTAAGTGGATCTTCACCATTTTATCCGATGTTTGATCCTTTCCAGACTTGGTTAACATTTTTTTTTTCTATTCTAGAATGTGAGAACACATTTTGAGACTTGGAATGCAGGGATCCTTGGCCTGGTGACACTTGATGGCCTGAATGAGGCTGACATTCAGAATGGTCCTATCATCAGGTGTGTAACATTTGCAATTTCTATCCGTTATTAAATGTCTATGTAATCTGTAGAGTACATAAGTTTACACAAGTTATTGTGCTTTTCAGACTAACAAGTTATTTTTTCTTTTTTATAGGTTGGACTGATAGGAGAGTCATTGAGTCTTGAGTCACTTGCGTGAGTGCGTTCGTGGGTGTTCCATGTTGTTAATCGAGGTGGTAGGGGTTAATCACTCGTACGATTGACCTGATTCCTTGTGAGGTCGTTGACGTGAGGAAGGCCGCGCCGGCCGCCGCTTCACCACAGCGACGACAAGGCGAGCAGCTGATGATTATTTTCTTCAGCGCTGGATGCGATATGGTATGTTGGTATTGCTTTGTGCTGAATTGGTGATTCGCTGGTACAACAGTTTGTACGTGTTATCCATGATTTATTGAACTCAAAAACACTTCAGACGAATAGACGAATGGCTGAAGGGTAAAATAATGAACAAAAAACTCATGATTTCATTTCTGAGTATATGAGAAGGTTGAAGATTTGAGCAGTGAACTCAGAAGCATCAGAAGTGAACATCTCTGAAATGCTTTGTCTAAAATTGGAAGTACAAAGTACAACTTCCATTTTTTTTAAGATAATGGATAAAAAAATTGGCATTAGCTTAAAAAAACTACCAACCCATTATTACAATGCTCACTCAAACTTCTAATTTTATAGGTACAATAATAGATTTGTATTCTGTATGGAAAACCTGTAAATTGCGAATATAAAGAATTGATTTTATCATATTTATACAGAGAGTCAGTTGGTGTGTGTCTGCAATGCAAGATGCAGATTACAGATACAACATAAAAATGAAATGGCCATCGTTGTCTCCACATGTATGACCATTGCCATGCCGTCTGGTTCCAATAAGAAACCAAAATCCATGGTCCAACTTAGAACTAGTTTAATCGTCCATGGTCAGTATCATGGAGGAAGAGAAAAAGAGCTGTGCAGCTGCTCACCTTTGACATATCAACCGATCGTGCATGTAAGCAAGAAGTTTCCTGGAACTCGTTAACTCTGGCACCATCGCTAGTAATGGAGATGATGTCCACCTCGGCAGCCTAATAGAAAAATACTGACATGGTTTCCATAGCATAAGAAATCATCTATAAAAAACGGTTTCCATAGCTAAGAAATCATCTATAAAACTATCTCACAGTAGGGGTGTCTTTTAAGTATAATTGTTCTCTTTCTCTCTTTCCACTAATAGTGAGCACGCCATATGTTCCCTAGAAACTAGTGGTTTCTTCTCAATGACAATTTTATGGTTTCTTGGTGCATTGAGTAAAGAGAAGACCTAGTTTCTTCTTGTGGAAACCATTTCTATGATTTTTGCTTTTTTTTCTTCATTAATTACATTGCCATATCAGCATTTTGCTTATGTGGCAAGTCATTTAATGAGGATAGAAATCATTATCAATACACCATTTGAACTGCCCTAACTCCTAAGCAAGTACTACATCCGTCTTTTAATATAGCAATCTAGGAGGGGTCCCCTCCTAAGACAATGTATCTAGCCATGTTCATGTGCTAGATACATTGTCTTACCTAGGTTGCTATATTTTGAGACGGAGGGAGTAGTCTGTTGTGGCTACCAACCAAGACTGAACGTATGCTGCCTTCGTCTCTCCTTCCTCCATTTCTCTATCTCACGATATCCAGCTGAGCGGTCGTCATCGTCCTCGTGATCTTGCTCGTTGCTAGCCGCCGCTTGTCTCAATTAAAAGTTATAAATATAATACGAGTTAAATAGGACTTAAATATAAATTTTCTATGCCACGTCACATAAATCGTCCTAACAGAGAGTGATTGGCGAGGGGTATATTTTTGTGAAATTTTAAAACGGTGATTTATTTCTGTAAAAATAAATATACAAATAAAAATATTCCGTTTCTTCTTGAGCACGGCCCGTTTTAGTCTGGCCCATCTTCATTGGGCCTAAATGGGATTTGCGTCACCTGAAGCCCAACGACGGGCTTGGGGCATTTACGTGCGCCGGTGCTCCGATGCTACATGTGGCCCATTTCTGTTCATGGGCTTTATCTGAACAGGCCCAACCATCGAGGAGAACAGTAGTTACAACATACAAGCCCTAGTCCAACCAATCGATCCGCCGCCTTTCCTTCCCGGCGGCGGGCGCCGTCGAGGCAGCAGCAGATGGCGCGCTGATGATTACTAAGATTTTCTGATGCGATATGGTGTAATGGTACATCAGCAGTGCCGGCATACATTGCTGATGATTATTAAGACTTCTTCTACTCATTGACAGAATCACTGGTACAACAATTTGTACTTGTTAGTAGTTGTTATCCATGAGCTATTGAGCTCAAAGCACTTCAGACGAATCAGAGCACTGATGAATTGAAATAGCTGAGTAGTACAAATTTTTTTTAAATGAGCTGCATAAAAAAGTGCGGATTTTATATATTGATATAGAAGAAAAAAAAACAAGAACCATGGTATTGGAAGACTATGGTTCAAAAAGAAAACACCACCACACCACGTATTACAAACTGAACCATAGCAGGGTTCAAAATAGGAAAAAAGGCATCCCTAAGGTAATGATACTTCTAGACGACGCCTCCAACAAGAAAACGATACACGTTGCGCCGTCTGTCCTGAAGACAAAACAAGTTTTCACTTGAAGATACCATTAGGGAGAGACGAAAAAACACATCAACGTCTCAAGAGGATAGCGGCACCTGAAGGCGTCGCCGTTGATGGCCCAAAGGCAAGGCTTTCGCCGTAAACCATCATCCCATGTCAGAAGCGCCTGTTAGGATTGCTAACCACCGATGCCGGAACCATCAACACACAGCCACAGCTTCCACGGCCTGTCGTCGACCAACCATCAAGATTGATAGCGCTGTCGTTGACTCCGCCGCGACTCGGCAACCCGCACCATCCACAGGATTTTAGACCGCACCGTCATCTCCTTTCCGCCATCCACGCCACGCCGATGGCACTAAACCCGTAGCACCCTCGCCATCGTAGTGGCCATCTCCATGTCCACCAACATCGGTGAGACCGATCCAAGAGCCGGCACGTCAAAACCACCATAGGAAGCCACCGGCCGCACCAGATCCCAAAGACAGGTGAAGCGGTTTCAAGCGACGCCGTGCATCGTCGTGTGCGCCTCTCTCCGCCAGGGCCCATCGCCACCTGGCCTCCACGCCGCAACTCTTATTCCTGGATCCTGGCAGGCCAGCAACCGCCCAAAGTAGAACGCTTCGGTCCTGTAACCACCAACCGCCGTGTAGCACTGAAACTCCCCGGAACCGGCGAGGGGAGCAGGATTTGCCATGATCGCCCGTACCGCCAACACCGCCGGTCACCACCGAGTCCCGCCGCCGGCCATCGCCGTGCGCCAAATCCGGCAGCCACCAAACGCCGCTAGGGCCAGAGCAAATGTCGCGGAGAATATCCCCGACACTGCCGCAGCCCGATGCCGGTTGCCATCCGCCGAGTCACCGTCGTCCCCCCCATCACCCATGGCCAAATCTGCCCATCGGGGGGTAGATCTAGCCGCCGAGGGCCATCTCGAGGTGTGTGTGTGTGGGGGGGGGAGTCGCCTGCGTTCTTGTCGCCGCTGGTGCCTCTCCGGCCAGATCTGGCCGAGGGCGCCCCGACGCGATGTCGCCACTATCGTCGCGTTGTCGCCCCCAACCGCCCCCCCGCCAGATCTGTCTGAGGGCGCCCCGACGTGATTTTGTCGTCGTCCCGTTGTCGCCGCATCGTCCCCGCCGTCGTCGCGCCCACGGGGCACCAGATCCA
>CM002478.1:19813265-19849100 GCA_000325765.3 Leersia perrieri
TATAGACACACACCAAGTATAATCCACCAACCAAAATATTGGGGTACTATTTCCTTTACAATAACTGGGTAATCTTATCCTTTTTTTCGGGGAAAAGCCTTTATTCATTACTCCGTAATCAGAGTACAATCATGAGATACAAGATGGGAGATGCAGGTTGTGGCTACACACAACAAAATGATTCATGCGCAAGGGGCAAGCTGGGATAATTCATGAGCTATTACATTACCATATCTCCTAATCTTTACCAGACGGTGATAAGGTAGAAGCGGCAACAACGTATTGATCTCCCTTATCACGTGACACAGGCTTGAGCGATCCTCTCCTTTCTTCGTTAGGCTGGCCAGGATGTTTGCAATGTCCCCCCTCAACGATGGCTGGAGTACATTCCCCCTGTGATCTCGGAATATCACCCCAACACCAGCTTTCACAATAGACACTCACTACTGCTTATTCTTAATATTTGCTATAGTTGACCACTCATCCTCTATGCAATCAATCAACATAGACACAAATGTCCACGAAATCTTGTTAAAACACCGCATGACCAAGCACATCTTGTCTTCACCGGCAGCGAGGAGCTAGCTGTGTTGGCTCACCTCTTTAACAGGCTACAGGTATCCGGCGTTTCTAACAGCTATATTTTGATTTCCTCCTATCTCTCACACTGTTTATCGTAAAACCACACCTTACACTATGCCAGAAATTCCGGTTGTTGATATAGAATTTTCATCAAAGACATTGAACCTAATAAATTTGTAAGATGTTCAAGATGGAAGTGTTTGCCTTCTTACTTATCAATACCATGTATCACACTCTCCATATTTCTTTTCATCATCCCCATTCCGTGTTTCGCTTATTGTAAGAGAAAAGACGAAAACACAATAGCCATGATTAGTTAATTAATAGTGTTGAATCAATCAGCAGGTTGGCCCACCGTCGGTTTAGATGACAGTGTCGTGAGTTCTCTCGTCGACGGGGAGGGCACTGATGCCTGACGAGGAACAGAAACATGAGTTTGATACAAAATAATTAGAAGGGTTAACTTGATTCTTCAATCAACGAAATCAGGACGGCACAAAGATTGATCAAACTACTGAGAAAGGAAGAACCAAGCCACCTCGCGGATGGAAAGAATGTCTCCGTGCATTCAAGTCGCCAACTTCATGTGCAGGTGAAGTGGTGAAACCTACCAGAAACATCTATCAAAATAACAACGTATTACCTCCGTTCTGTTTCATAATATATTACATTTTGACTTTTTACGTATGAGATTTGACCATTCATCTTATTAAAAAATTTATTGTAAATATAAAAAGAAAAGTTATTCTTAAAGTACTTTTAATGATAAAGTAAATCACAAACAAAATAAACGATACTTTCATATTTTTTTTAAATAAAACGAATGGTCAAACGTTGTAAGAAAAAAATCAAAATTATGAAACAGAGGGAGTAGTTATCAATCAACTGTTGTTTTGTTTGTACAGGCACCTTTGGTAAGACCATATTTTGTGCAACTTGTGTTTCTCTCCTGGGATGGATCGTGCTTAGCAGTTGTTCAGGGAGTTTACCTTGGTTACACCTGGTTTTATATCTCTTGCGTTAATATCTACTCAACTATCTGCAGATTATTCACGTGTCTGCAGGAGTTAAATCTTGCCTATCTGACGTTTCGTTTACCATAATTTCATTCAAACGATTCACCGACATCTAGCTAGTACACTATTTTGGAAGTGCTAGCTAGTACACTATTATGGTTCTATTTACCAGCTAAGTACCTTTGCCCGTGTAGAGAATTTGGGCTATAGAGTAAAGTTCAGGTGCACTTGATCCAAACTACAAACTGCAAGTCAATCATCTATCTGTCCTAACTATGCATGTTTTTATCTTCTTTTCCGGATGGACGAACTGATCAGAGTAACTAACAGACCAACTCTTGGATATTCCCTTCTATTACCCAAGCTTCTCCCAATGCTAGTTTGCATCTGAAGCTTACAGGCTAGTTTGGTTTGAAGCCAATTTGTGCCCTACCAATTTTTTTTGTAACTTCAATAGTAATGGATGAATGTTTGGTTTGATGCCAATTCTTGCCCATACTAGTACAAGTTGTACTCTAGTAAATTTGGTAGTGCTAAAAATTACCAAGATTTTGGCACTACCAATATTTTGGTAGGTTACAAATTAGCTCCAAACCAAACTAACCCTACATTTTGGTTCTCAGGGTTACAAAGTTCCAGGATCGCAGCGGCAGTTGCCGACACAGTTGAATCAGTCCATGAGCTCTCTGCCAGTGAGGGACGATGAGTAGGAAGATTTGTACATGCTTGAGTCATTCAGGTTCCAGAGCAAGGTTTGTGTATTTTCTCACATGACTTTGCTTAAAAGCTCTCTCACCTTCGCATTACAGAGGCCAGTTTTTTTTTTTTTTTGGACAAAGGAATTCAGCTCGTTGAGCTGGGGATGTATATTTTACCAAGTGCAGAGGGCTCAAGTTCAGCTCGTTGAGCTGCTTTAGGTTCAGAGTTAAATGCAGCAGCAGGGCTCTATATTTTTGCTCGTTATGCCTTGTTTTATCGGCTTACAAGACAGTTGAACAAGATTTCTACCAAATTCCTGGGTTTTGTCAAGTTATAAAACCACATTATATAATGAAATCAATACAAGTTGTCAGTTTTTGTTGGACATTTTACTGTACTCCCAAATTGTTTTGCACCGTTTATTAGACCTTGATCTAACGGTCGATGGTTGTATTACCCCATCAGAGGTAGGACCTCAAAATAACAAAACATATAAAACTTCCGCATGGATTAAAAGCATCTTTTGCATATGCATGCTAAATATTAGTATGCCATTGGCCCACTATGCTTTTAGTAACTTAGATATGGCGTAAAAACCATTTTGAAAAATAGTGTTATCTTCCATTTATTTTCTTAAACATATTTTAAATCTATAATAAAATCTCATCTTAAATTTCAAATTTGATGTCAATACACAAAAATTTCCAGATGAAAAAAAACAATGGTTTCTAATTTAAAACTACACTAAAAATGTTGAAGGAACCATATGTTTGAATTATATTCATAAATTTGAATGTCAAGAATTCAAACTGACATGCCAATTCATTAATGGTAGACTAAATGTTTCTAAATTAATTGCCCTTCATTTTCGCCATGCATGAAGAAGTTTGGAATGTCAGTATGTCACCATGCTTGCTGGTCGCTCCTTTCCTTCTATGCTGTTTTCTTAATAACTGAGACATGCAAACATAATTTTACTAAAAAAATACATTAGCGATTTGTTTGGAGTCTTTAACCGAGGTAAGATGGAGCACCTTAAAATGCCTCTCTTTTTATATATTTTTTTCACCAAGTGCAGAGGTATGTGCGCGATGCAGTGATGGTTGATGTACCTGAGTTTCGATTTGTTATATTGTACATCCCTTATTTGTATTCCTTGGTCTTTGCTTGTGCTGTGGTTTACCCGCACGGTGTTATTATATGGAGATGTGAAGATACAATATGTATGTATTTCATAGTCACTCCATTGCTCTCCTATATATTAATTTCTGCAGAATATGTGACATTCTCAATGAATTAATTATGTGATGGAAGTAGAAAAAAGCAATTGCAATAAAAATATGGTTATATGATAGATATTTAAGTTGAATAATGGCAGGATAACAAGATATCAAAAGGTCTTGCAAAGTCCTCATCGTCGTAGCAAATTATCGTATGATCTATAAATGTATTGCAAAAGTACTCATTCTCGCATAATCTATATATGCACCAAATGCAAACACACGAGTCCTTCGTACATATGCGTACACCAAAAGACCTAATCATATGTGTACCCGTGTGTTTCAATTCGTGTTCCATATGTGAATCCTTCCCCTGTCTGCATGTCTTTTCATGCCATAAATTTTAATCTCAATCTTTTGATTTTCTCCAAATACTCAGTGCAATTTTTTGATTTTCTCCGAACTCTTAGTATCCCAATCTGACAGTGAAGCATATGAATTTAATCTCTCTTCCATATTAGTTGCTATTAAGGGCATCTCATGTATGATAAATTTATCTCTAGCTGAGAGCAATATACCACTACCCCAATACTTCACATAGATTATATTCATATGAACTGAAAAAAAAACAACTTCTCGAGGATCTCAAGATCAGAGCGTTCACCATCATCGCTCCTACTTTTATATGCCCAAAATTTCACCCTTTTTATTTTGGTTCTGGCCATCATATGTTCTCTGCCCTTCCATTCATCCCCATTTTGTGTTTCATGTACTGCGCGAGTGAAGGGAAGAGCAAAACAGCATGACATATATACCACAACTGCGTAATGGGCTAATGGGACTGGATGGAAGCTGAGGAAACCTCACCGGATTGGCCGGCAGCTACGAGACAACTTTGTCGATTGTGAACGCCGGCTCTGACTCTCCGTGCAGTGCCATGTTGGACCTCCCTGTCTTCCTCCGTCACTTCGCCAGCGCCATCACCGCGTGCATCCACTGTGGACCTCGGAGCTTTTGCAAGAGCACTCTTTTGCAAACTGGAACTAATTACACCACAAGGCCTGAACTGCATGTGCATTTGAAGCGCTGAACCCTACCAGAAACACCAATCCAACTAGCAGCGCATTTATCAATCAAGACCAGAGCTTCATAATGTTTGTTGCTGCTGTGATACAATTTTTGCCGGGCCGGCCGAAAAAACGGCCGACCAAATTTTATTAAAATTGAAGCATATACAAGGCTGCGATACAGTTTCAGTGTTTGAAATTTAATTATTCCATATATGTTGGTCGCACGGAGTTCCTGAGGCATGGTGAGAGGGCTGACGTCCTAGGCCCCCAATCAGGGCATATATGTAAAATAAACAGTATGAATGTTTCGTAAGTGATATACTGCTATGTAGCTACCATGGACGAAGAAAGGGGCCGATTTCATATAATTGCATCAACAATCATTGGATGTTCACTAGATTAGGCACTTGACTTTTATGTGCCCTTCCTGACTTTTTAATATTTTGTCAGTTAAATACTTAAATATGTTATATTGTGTAATGTAATCAGTTATAATATACTAATATTGGAAGATTTTAGAGGGTTTTTCTATCGAAAGTTGTATAACTAGTCCCATAAAAATGGCATGAAGGAATATAACGGTGCTTCAATTTAATACTTTGTTCTTTTTTTATCATGAAAATAAACTTTTATTTATGTTTTTGCTGCCAATAACATAACTATGCAATAGGCGGTAATCTCTTCACAAAATAGCCACCCACAGCTCCTTCTTTTTTTTGCTATGGTTGACCCCTCATCCTTCATACAAGCAACATAAACACAAGCATTGTCACCAACACATGTTTGAAGCACCCCGTGACCAATCACATTTTGTCTTCTCCGGCAGTGCGGGGCTAAGTGAGTTTGCAGGCAACGGATAACTGGTGTTGGCTTGACTCTTTGTCACGCCATGGATAATCAACATTTTTAATAGCTATATTTTGATTTCCTCCCATCTCTCATTTTTTTTCTACCATAAAACCACACCTTACCCCCGCCATAAACTCCGGTTGCTAATATAGAATTTTCATCAGAGACACTGAACCTGATAAACTTGTAAGGTGTCAAAGATGGAAGTGTTTGCCTTCTTACTTATCAATAGCATGTATCACACTATCCACCTTTCTTTTCATCCCCATTCCGTGTTTTGGTTATTGTAAGAGAAAACAGAGAAACACAATAGACATGATTACTTAATAATAGCGGTTTAGATGACAGTGTGTAGTAATAAGTTCTCATCGACGGGAAGGGCACTGATGCCTGACGAGGAACGGGAACATGAATTTGATACAAAATAATTTGAAGGGTTAATTTGATTTTACAATTAACAAAATTAGGGCTAGAGAGAACCAACCCACCGCGGGGGTGGAAGAGAATGTCTCCGAGCATTCAAGTCGCCAACTTCGTGTACACATGTGCAGGTGAAGTTGTGAACCCTACCAGAAACATTATCAAACTAATAGCGTAGTTATCAATCAAGCTAGAACAGAGCTTCATGATGTTTTTTGCTGCTGTTATACAAACAACTTCAGCGGAAACATTTTTTTGTTTGATTTTTCCATGCTGGTCACTGGATTAGGTGGCCAGCTGATGGTACCGCGCGGTACTAGTACCGCACGGTACCAAAACCATCTTAGCTGTTAGATTAGTCAGGGCATGATGGTACTTAGTGGAATTAGTTTTAGGGTTGGCTAACCCATGGTTCGCGGCGCCGCTTTCTTCACTCCGCAGCTCTAAATCTGGTGGTGGACGACCAACGCCATAGGTGGGGCCGGCGGAGCCACGTTGTTCCCCCCTCGGCAGATCGCGATCTTCCCCCACTGCCTTCCGGTCCAATTCATGGCGGTGGGCCCCTGTGCGTCGTTCTCGCCGTCCTCGTCGGTAGATGCAGAAATGCCAGCCCTAGGCCTACAAGAGGATGAAATGCTGCCATTGACGCCGTCCTCGTCGGTAGATGCCACCCGGCGGCGGATCGAGGCTGTGTGAGGGGAATCAAGTTAGGGGTAGGGTCTCCTACTCAATGGCGGACAGGGTGAGGGGAATCCAGTCAGGGAAGAGGAGGATTTGCCGCTGACGAGGTCGTCCTCGTCGGTCGATGCCCGGCAGCGGCGGAGCGAGGACTTGTGAGGGGGAATCAAGTTGGGGTTAGGGACTCTACTCAGCGGCAGAAGGGGTGAGTGGAATCAAGTTAGGGGGCGAGGGTCGGCATGGGGTGGGGGATCACACTCTTCTTCACACAATGCGAAAATACTATTTTGCCCTCGGCGGACTGATAGATATGGCAGTATCACTTAAGAAGATTATCGGTACCGAGCTGTACCACGCAGTACTGCGCCAACATCGTCCGTTCGATATGCAAAAACCGAGGGCCCAGATCTGGTACCGCGTGGTACCAATACTAGCTGTTGGACCATAAAAATTGTCTTCATTTTTAATCTATGATGGATCATGGATGTATAGCTTCCCTGTGGAGATTCACATGCTGGCTTAAAAATAGCATGACATACCAGGTGGGTAATGGCCCTGGAAGATGAGGAAACTGCACTGATTGGCCGGCGGTGGCGATGACTTCATCGTGAGCATCAGGCCGCGAAGCGAGAAAGACGGAAATGCCGGCTTTTGTGACTAATCGCTAATGCTGGTCGTCTACGCTGCTGTGTGCAATTCGATTCAATATCGGCATCAAGCCCTTTTTCACCACCAGGCTGTCTCGCCGGAGCTCCAGTGTCTCGTTCGGGGTGATCAGGTGATGTGAGACAATGTCGTGGCTCATCCCATTGCCGCCCGACGAGACCATACCGCGATAACCGCCAGCAAACCACGACAAATTCATCAAATATTTGTAAATTTTAAACGAATTTGGTAAAACCATTCTGCTACTACTCACCGCTACCAAGCGGTAACCGACGGTAGCGTAAACCTTGGTGAAAGTAGGGAATGTTGGGGGATGGGAGTACGAGTCTGATACAAAATAATTAGAAGAATTGATTTGCAATTGTTATGATATTCACATAATCTGGACCGCACGAGATTATGTGGGTTCATGTGGATTACATGGAACCTATCAGAAAGTCAATCCATCTAATGATGCAGTTACCAATGCTACGCCCTGGAGCGTGGTCTCAACCGGCCGGCCACGTCGGAATCTCAGTGATGTAGCCGTTGGGATCGGCACCTCTGTGAGGCGAGTGTGACACAAAAATCACACGTTCGTCTCGTCATGCCACAGGATGGGGACAGCTCGAGACCACGCTTGAGTAGTTCGTTGGACAAGGCTGGAGCCCCACAGCACGCCCCATGCCTAATAGGGAGTAAAGTGTTTACCAGGTAGTGAGGGAGTAGAACCAGTTTGCTGTCCTTGCCATTGCTGCTCGAAGCAGATCAGACAAGCTTGCTGTCCTTGCCACCACCTCAGCTCCCCACCTGAGCTCGCTGTCCTCGCTGCCTCCGTGGCCACCGAGCTCAAGCTCATCATTGAGGGGAAGGAGCTCGTGCTCGACTCCGCCAGAACTCCACGTTGGCGCCAAGCTCATCCACACCGACACTGAGCTGATCTACCGCCGTCAATGTCATTGCCGCTCCCTGCCAGATTCGGAGCAAGAGGGGCAAGGGAGTTGTGGCCTCCGCCATCGTGGAGGTCGTCGTCCAAATCCACTGGCTGGTGAGTGAGGAGTGAGACTTGCAATAAGGTTGAGATCGTCTTTACAATTAAGAGAAAATCTAAGAAATACCATTGACAAGCGCCTGATTCTAAGAAATGTCATTGACAAGTGCAAGTTCTAAGAAATATCATTGTACAAGTGACTTTGTCCTAAAAATGCCATTGCCATTAAGGTTCCGTCCATCCTATTGAATGAACAGGGTTTTTAACGGCATAGATGGACGGAACCCTAACAACGATGACATTTCTTAGAACTCTTCACTTGTACAATAGCATTTCTTAGAACTTGTCTTTGTCGATGGCGTTTCTTAGAATCAAGCACTTGTCAATGGTATTTCTTAGACTATCTCTTATATTAATCTCTAGATATGTGGGTGTCAATTGAATATGTATATTACCTAAAAAGGGCTCAAATAGAACATGGTAGGGATTGACTTGTAAAATTAAAAATCCATAAGACCACTTTGAATTGTAGAAGGATGCGGTCTCAGCCTACGTGCCATTTTATACCATGGCTAAGTCCTAATAATTGCGAACACCACATGATGATATAATATATAACGTTGTTGACTTTTTAAAATATGTTAGATCATTCATCTTATTTAAAAAGTCCAAATTGATTATAATTTACATAGTTATTAACTATTTTGCTATGATTTGATTTATTATTAAATGCACTTTGAGCATGATATATAGTTTTGCATACAACATAAAATAAGACAAACGTCATATATTTTGGGACCGAGGGAGCACGTTGCTGCTGTGACACCACCTCAATGCAGGAACAATTTTGTTTTTAATTTTTGACAGTGATGAATGTATTTCTAGTGCATCTCCATTGTATGTTTTATTTTTGGTAAAATAGATATAATTTTTAAGGAAATAATTGTATATTTGCACGTGATTTTTAACCTAAAGTGAGGATAGGACAGCGCGTGTTACCTATATCGGATAAAATTGCATTATATTTAATCCTCGAAAGTATGCCTATATAATTGGTGTCAAATTTTCTACCTGAAAATTTGACAAATGTAAATATGGGAATTTAACTATATTGTAACTTGTGTTTAACGTTCATTAACTATGTTAGCGCACTTTTGTTTTGTAGGATTGAATCCACTCACACAAAAAAAAATTTCATTCCCGGTCTCGAAGTAAATCTAAATCTTCAAAGTTATTTGGAAGTTACTGTAATTACATATGAGTTACAACATAATTTTTAAAATTTACACTACAATCACACTTATTTACATTAGTCAAATTTTCAGAAAATTCAACATCAAATGTATAGCAAAACTGTACAAACAACAAAATAAGGTTACGAAAGTGTTCCGCAAAATCCAGTTGTATCAATGTAGGATATGATCCTGTTAATCACTATCTTTTGATTTCCTCCAATCTCTTAAAATTAGTACTGTTTTTTTTACACTTCTCTTCTCTAAATTGGATCATAATAGGTATGAATAGAATTTCAATCGGAAATTAATGGAGTTTACATGGGAACTAAAAACTTTGAAGGGTCCACAGCCCGCAGAGCATTTGCCTCCTTATTTTCCCTTACCTTTATGTCCCAAAAGTTTTCATTTTATTATGGTTTGAGCCATCATGCTCTTAGCCCTTCCATTCATCCAATCATCTCTTCCATGTTTCTGTTATTGCTCGAGAGAAGAGAATGAAACATGAGGAGGACCCGGATTAGGGTTGACGTCAATGATGATGTCGCATTTACTGCCAGGTTGGGAAGAGGATGGAGAGGTTGAGCAACTATTTTTAGTGTCGGAGAAATGGAGAATCTAGCTAAGCGGTGGACCGGTGGTTGTGTGTGCAGTCCGATCATGCTATTTGCATTCGTAGTGTTTAGTGTTCAGTTACCGTTTTAAAAAAAATAAAGCAAAATAGCATCTACGGCAGCCGTCTTAAAATATACTCCCCTCTCAAAATATATAAAGCCGTTAACCTTTTAAAGACGCATTTGATGTTTGTCTAATTGAAATATTTACATAATTATTAGCTATTTTGCTAGGATTTGATTCATTACTAGAGAGTATGTGACCTCTCCTAAACAATGTATTTGGACATTGAGCATGTCACATTGTCGAGAAAGGGTTAAATCCCCCTAGGTCGCTATATTTTGGATGGAAAGATAATACAGTAAGCATGACATATAGTTTTTGCAAATTACAACTTTTTAATAAGATGAACATCGAAAATATCTAAAAAAATCAATGATGTCATATGTTTTAGGATGGAGAGCTACTAGCTTAATGATTTAAATTTGTCTCAAACATAAACTATTTCTACATCTACCTACTTCATCTCTACTACTACCAATTACAACCATGCTACTATTATTGGTTTATCTAACTTCTTCTCTCAATGAATTATAACCAATTCTCCTCGGTCAAAAAAAAATCCTTCTGTCATCGTTAATCTCCTTAAAAATAGCATAAGAAGCATGTTTCCATGATGAAACCCCGGTTTAGGTTGGCCGGCGGCCGTGATGACTTCGTGGTGAGCACCAACATCGTCAGACCAGGTTGAGTCTGTCAGACCGGTGGCTTGAGGCGCGCCGTTGTTTTTGGGAGAGCTGCAGGAGAGCTTTCGATAGTTTGTTCATGATGGTCTGCTGGTTCATATGGAAGGAAAGAAACACTCGTGTTTTTATCAAAGGCTAAAACCTGCAATTGTTCTTGTTGCAGACATCAAGGAAGAAGTTCATGTGTGGAAGAAGGCTGGATTGCTTCATATGCATAACGATCTGTAATTTCTGATTTTGTTTTTTTCCCTGTACGGTATGGTTTCTTTAATGTAATTTAGTGTAAGGCCTCGTCTTGAGAGAATCTGTACCGAATTTTTATTTCACAAATCTTAATGAAATTGGCCACCGAATCTTTCAGTCGACTTGGCCAAAAGAACTTGACGTACATGTTGGCATGAGGTTTGTTATAGTGAACACCAGCACGTCGAAATGAAGCAACATCGTGCCCACATCTTGTCTTCGCCACCGGTAAGGTGACCACTGTGTTGGCTTGCTTCCTTCGCCCTAGTAAGCGACTCCAATTCTAATAGGCATATTTTGATTTCCTCCCATTTCTCACCTTTTTTATTTTAACACACATTTACCTTATACCAGAAACTCCAGTTGAATCAAAGATCGAAGTGTTTGCCCTCTTACTTATATATACGACTATACCATGCATCACACTGAGTGTGTTTCTATTCATCCCCATTCCGTGTTTCGGTTGTTTAGAGAGAGAACAACAGTAGCATGACTAGTTAATATATGTCGTTAAATCAGGTTGGCCGCCAGCGGCTGTGATGATGGTGTTGTGAGTCATCTCGTCGACGGTATGGTTACTGATGATGAGTGATGACTGGTGCCTGATTAGGAACGGGAAAATTAGAATTTAGAAGGGTTAATTTGATTGAGATATGCGATCAACAAAAATCAGGGTGGCGCAAGATTGATCGAACGACTGAAAAAGAGAGAACCAAGCCACGGCAGGGGTGGCAAGAATGTGTCCGTGCAGTAAAGCCGCCAACTTCATGTGCAGTTGTCTATCAAGAATAGAGTTTTCATGATGTTCGTTTATCTAACTTCTTCTCTCCACGAATTATAACCAATCCGATCCTCAGTATTAAAAAAAACAATCCTTCTGTCATCGTTAATCTCTTTAAAAATAGCATAAGAAGCATGTTTCCATGATGGAACCCCGGTTTAGGTTGGCCGGCGGCCGTCATGACTTGGTGGTGAGCACCAACCCGAAAGTTATGAGGATGAAGAGGTCGGCAGGAGTGACCAGCCACTAGTGTCTATCGGACGATCGATGCGGCTATATCATTTTGATTTGATTCTGTAACAATCGAGCCGAGTGTTGACTCTGGTGCCTGATGGAAACGGAAAAATGTGTTTCTCTACTAGTTAAAAGCGTAGTTGTCGTCCACCTTGCACCGTCCACCGATAAAAAAAACCGAGGAAAACAATTGGCCCGACTAAACGAGAGAAAACCGGAGGAAAAACCAGACCGAACAAAAAAAATTCCTTCAACGTCGCACCTCTCTCCTCACGCGGTCCAAAAAAAAAATCCTCTTCACCGCCGTCGTCTCTTTCGATCTGCCGCCACTGCGCCGCATGGGCAGGCAGAGCATGGGACATGGGGTTATTAGGTAAAATGTATGTGTATATGATTTATTAGGTATAATTTATTTTAGAATTGCAAAATATCCCAAAAAGCTATCAACCAAATATGTATATTTGATTAGAGGTAATTTTCTTAGCATTCTGCAACTTCCATTGTTCATGTTATTTTGCTCTGCTAAAAAAAAATTTAGCTCTTCTGATGTATAAGAAAGTTTGTACCCCAAATTTGCAATCCTGCGTCCGCCATTGCTGCGCCGTTTCGACAGCCGCCGCCTCCACTACGCGCCTCGTCAGGATCCGCCGCGCCGTCGTGCATCGCCGCCGAGGCCAGACGCAGCTCCGTCTCCATCCTGCGCCACTGCCGAAGCGAGGGCGACCGAGACCTAATGATGCGACTTCGTCTCCGTCCGGCGTCGTCGCCCACGTGCAAGGGCACTGCACGCATCGCCGCCGCCGAAGAGGATGCCGCATCACCCCGCGTCCCAAGGAGCCCAACGCGATGAGAGCGCGTGCAACGCCGAAAGGATGCGAGGTACATTCTGACACGGAATGTAAGGAAGAACCGCATGGATGAGCACAATCAACCACTCAGTTTCACGCGATCTTCGGGCCAGTTACCCTCACGAAACACCCACTTCCTCTCACTGCATGAAGAGAAGTTGTAGTGGCGAGTGATAAGGGCTGGTGCCAATAAAAAGGGGTCTTCTCTTCTCCTCTGAACCTACATTGGCAAGACTCTTCTTTCTGCGCTTTCCTCGTCCGATGCTCTCTATCACTACTCTCATACAATCCAAGTGATTAGTTTGATAGATCTTGGTTACAATCTCTCATTCTCTGCTTCCTCCTCCGCTAATCAATTATTCTTTTCATGTTTGTGGTGTAGTATGTAGCATATCATAGAAAGAACTGGTTGGATTTCCTCTGCAACATTTCATTCCAGAACGAAATTCCAAGTCAATATTTCATAGTTGATGTTCTCTTTTAAGTTCTGTAGAAGGGAAACATATAGTTACGGGGTAATCTCTGGTTAATATGAGATTAGTGATTTAGTACATCTAAGTTGTAACATTGTTTTTAGCACATGAATTGCTGGATAAATCTTAATGCAGGCCGATATATGATTTTCTCTCTTGCTTGCGATTGACTTAGCCTCTGATTTATACTCGATGAGCGATTATTCTTGATTGGGTTTTATTTCTTGTATCTCCCTATGCATGGACATTATTTAGTTTTATTTGTAATTAGTCTTCACTAAACTTATCACACCGAGTAAGGGGTAGAAGTTGCAATATCTCATTGACTGCTTTTGTCTGTTGCGGTTTACATTAAAATTGCAATGAGCACTGTAAGGCGAGAATTGGACCTTGCCTTATAGGATATTTCATTTAAAAAATAAGATGCTTTATTTGAGGAAAAATAGACTGTTTATAGTTGAATGTGTTCGGTGGCAACGCACGGACATATATAACTAGTTGATACAAAATGCTCAGAGTGGCTAATATGCATTTGATCAGTCAGTAACAAAATCGGGGACGCACATGATTGATCGAACCAACCAAAGCCAAGAATGTCTCCGTTCGGTGCCACGTACTGCCACGTCGGACCTCCGCCGCAATCCGGCTTGCCTCCACGTCACTTCACCCGTGCATCCACCATGAACGTCACGCTCACCTGGCGCCTTGTGCAACTGCAGCTTCCCACCACAAGTCACCACTGCATTTGCAGGTGTCATCGATCTAAGCATGATTAATCCAACTAACAATGTACTGTACGTATTTATCAATAACACAGGCACACAGCTTCAGATGCTCGTTGCTTTATTGCGGTACCACTTCAGTCTAAGTTTTTTTTTTATTTCCTCTGTTCCTAAATATTTAACACCATTGATTTTTTTTACATATTTGACTGTTCGTCTTATTTAAAAAAATTATAAAATTATTTATTTTTTCCTATCATTTGATTTATTGTTAAATATACTTTTATATGTGTCTTTTATACGCATATAGTTTTATATATTTCACAAAAGTTCTTAAATAAGACAAACGGTCAAACATGTGTTAAAGATTCAACGGTGTCAAATATTTAAGGACGGAGAGAGTAATTGTTAACGATGCTTCCAAATGTTGAGGCAGTCTGTGATCTGTTTAAACAGAGTTGATAGACAGAACCTTTGTCTCTCTTCCAAATCTTGTTATCCCTTATTTTTACTCCCTCTGTCATAAAACAAAAGGTGCAGTAGCATTTTAGATGGTCTTTAACACTTTATTTTAATCATTAATATGTCACTTAAGATATTATCAAAAGTTCTAAAATATATATTATATAAAAAATAAAACTTTTAAATACAAATCTAATAACACCACATGCATACCAAAAGAAAAATACATATTACTAGTTCAATCATTAATTACTGAGGGACGGAGGGAGTACCAATTAAAGCCAACCATGATTTTTAGTTGATTTAAGGCCTGATCGTTTGGCCTAAACGGCACAAATACAGATTTTGTGTTTTTACAATTAGAAATTAATTTATTTACACAACTTTTGTAGATAGATTATTTATAGTTTTAAATACAAAGTTAGAAAAAACTACAATAAAAACCTCTAAAATCAATCTTAAAGTTAAGTTTAAAAATTTAAATTTTGTCTTCGGACTACAATCCATAGGTGAAACAATGAGAGCCTCAGGTTTAGACTTAAAAGGATAGTAAGAACCAGACCTTTTACTTAAAACATGATAAAAAAATATTGAGATTTGTCAGGTTGCAAGGAGACCCCATTTTCCATTGAAACCAACAGAAAAGTTCATTACATTTTGGAGCTATCTTTGGAATAAGTGTAGGGGTTATAAGAGTAATTACAAACTTGTTTATATGCATTTATCTGTGTATGCTGGTTTATATGCGCAAGTTACGAGCTGTCAACTTTGTATCGCTTTTTGTGGCTTTGATTGGGTATTCATACACATGTTCTAAAGTATGAAAGCTGAAAATTCAGGATGTTTGTTTATCTGGAGTGCAATGTTACCATGTGTACATATTTTTGTAGTGCCTCTATTTGTTTCCTATATATTTCTTCCGTGCAGAATAGGCATCAAGAAACTAATTTTTAGATCATGTTGTATTTTTAACCCTAAACCCTAAACAAATACAGTAGAAAATAATAAATAGATATTCAGAGAAAATATACATAAGTAACACTCCTAGTCAATTATTAAATCGAGTTGCATCCTATTGATATTCCTCAGCATTTCCACTCACACCTACAAAAAGTCAAAATTTACTGGATATGGTGTGCTCAGCGTAGGCTTGGGTCATCAATAATGTAAGATATGTCTGACTCTTCCTACACTAGATAAAGACACAGAACACATTTTTTAATCATTATCTTTTGATTTCCTCCAATCTCTTGGTCCTCCAATCTTAAGCCGTACTCTAATCTCGTAAAGTCAACCCCTCTCTCTTGAGTTATATGTATGAATACTAAGCGCTGCCTCTTCTTCTCTAGTTCTCTACACCGTATATGAACATAACAGAATTTCAAACTGATATCAATGCAATAATCACCTCTGTTCCAGTGCCCCTATCATACTTTTTCTAGCCCAAGAGTTTGCCTCGTTTTATATGATGGCTTCTTTGGCTTGGGCCATCGTGCGGGTTGTCCGTTTTTCCATTCATCCCCATTCTGTGTTTCGTTATTAGTGTGTGATGAGAGAAGGAAAATAGCATGACATACCAGCGAGTTAATGGCGTTAGAGCTTGAAACCCTGGATCAGGTTGGGCTGGTGGTGGTGATGATAAAATAATTATAAGAGCTAATTTGCAATTGATCTGCCGATCACAAAATATATGCCACGTGTGATTGTTGGAACGACTGACAAGAAGAGAACCAAAACCATGGAAGGGGTAACAAGTGGCAAAAACATATCTGACTCTCCATAGGCAGTGCCACGGTGGAGCTCCACCTCATTGCGGCTTCCTCCACGTCAGCTCGCCGGCGCCACCGCGTGCATCCAGCAATTCGCCATGCATGGACCTCGCACCTTTGTGCAATTACACTCACACTAAAGTTGCCGGTTGCCACTGCTGAATGTGAAGTTGGCTGTGTGGATGAAAGTAAACAGAGACCAATCCACCAGCTAACAATGCAGCTAATATCAATAGAGAGCATACATTCCTGTTGTGCTGTGACAACACTTCGATCAATCAATGTAGGAAGAATTTTTCTGATTAGTTTTTCATACTAGTTAATAGATTAGGCCATGGGTTTAAGTTTACACTGAACTATACAATGCAAAAGGCTAGGAAGCAAATAGGTCTTTCAGGGGTCTCGAATAATAAAACGAAAAAGCATGTGATCACACAACGCAGATTGATCTCTTGTTGTCACAACTCATAAATACATCATAAAACAGAGTATACTGCATATGCAAAAATGCTCCCAAACACGTACGTCAGAAATTGCATATACACTTGTCGAGCAACATCAGCAATCAATCAATCTTGTACACCGTGTAGAGCAACATCTATGAGATGACCACGCGATAAATGTAAGGATGGGAACAGAAGCAGCACACGCCGATGTACATCTTTTCTTTGCCGGCGGCGACATGTCTTGTGCTCGCCAGCGGCAAATTAAGGTCGCTATCGTGCGGCGTGCCGTCTCACCAGCGAGACCATCCGAGATTATAATAGTTATTTTTTTATTTTCTCTAATGTCTTAGAGAACTTTGTTTCTGATAGCCCTCATACCTCATATGGTAGCAGATGCTAACATAAAATTCCCATGAGACCGGAAAATTTTGTAAGGACTCAAGATTGAAGTGTTTGCACCCTCACTTATCTAGACCATGGATCACAATCTTCGCCTTTCTATTCATCCACATTATGTGTTTTCGGTTATAGTAGGAGAGGTGAGAACCAAAAGACTAGTTATTAATGGTGTTGCATCAGGTTGGCTGGCAACAACAATGACAGTGCCGTGAATTGTCTCGTTGACACAGAGGGCAGTAGGGCACTGACGAGTGATGACTAGTGCATTACTGGGGACCGGGAAAATTAGATGATTGTGATACAAAGTAATTAGAAGAGCTAATTTGCAATCGAGATCTGCGATTAACAACAGCAGCAAACTGCATCTCGTCGCCAATAGTCGCCAAAACAGCATGTGCATGCGAGGTGGTGACTACCAGAAACACCAATCCAACAACCAGCGTAGTCATCAATCAAGAACAGAGGCTCATGATTTTTGTTGACACTGCATTTTGATGACACTGTGATCTTGTGAACTGCTGGGCCATTTGGTTATCTAGCTGCCTACCAAAACTTTGGTAGTGCCAAATTCTTGGCAAGTTTTGGCACTACCAAAGAATTGGTATAGTAGAGTTGTGTTATAAATGTTTGGATTGATACTAATATGAAGCTAAACTTTTTTATTATAGAAAAGAAACTTCTAGATTAGTGCCAAATTATGTAAAGTTATTACTACCAATGTGTTCACTTCAATCAAAATATCCAAATTTACTATTCAAACTACCAACATATTGGTAGGATATATTTTGTCATTAATCCAAAATGGTCATGCACCTTTCCTGGCTTCTTTGTCTAGTACTTTATTCATTGATCGAATGATTGACAAAGAGAACCAAAAACCACTGCAGGGGTATAAACTTAGCAAGAACAGCTCCGACTCTCCGTGCTATGCCACACTGGAGCATTCCGGCTCCTTCTAAGTCGCTTCATCGGCTCCATCGATGCATCCACTATGGACCTCGCAGCTTGTGCAAGCTGCCAACTCAAAGTCCTAAAATGATGTGTAAAGGAGAGCAATTCACTTGCCAGTCCAACGATTTGAAATAATTTTTCTGTGTAATTATTCCATTCTGGTCACTACCTGTAAGACGTTTTGACATTTTTACCATTATACTTACTCCATTTCATATGTAAGAGGTCTTCACTTTTTGTTTGTAATGTTAATTTAACCATTTATCTTATTGAAAAAAATATGGAAGTACTACTTATTTTGTTTGTGATTAACTTTATTATCAAAAGTATACTATAAGCACGGCTTATATTTTTTATATTTGCACTAAATTTTTGAATAAAAAGAATGATCAAACTGTGCAAGCAAATGTTAAAACTCTTACATTATAAAATGGACGTGGTAGATATACATATATAGTTGTATTAAGTTAGGATTAATTGTACTACAAATACCACACTTACATTTGGAGGATTTTAGAGATATTTTTTGTAAAAAGTTGTATGAGTAGTCCCATAACGAAATAATAGTGTGAGAGACTATAATTATGCTTCAATTCAATATTTTGTTAAACT
The DNA here is from genome assembly GCA_000325765.3 of Leersia perrieri. Taxonomy (NCBI): domain Eukaryota; kingdom Viridiplantae; phylum Streptophyta; class Magnoliopsida; order Poales; family Poaceae; genus Leersia; species Leersia perrieri. The sequence goes on from CM002478.1 coordinate 19,831,969, forward strand.
TTCCATTTTTTTCTAAAAATAAATACCGCATATATTTATGTTTGTTCATAAATTGAGCAACACTTCTATTGTACTGTTTTTTCCTGCAAACAATCATTGTAGTAGTGTTTTTGACCAAGTCGACACAATCAGTTGTCCAAATAGGCATATACTACTGCTTAATTGTTGTTTATCATTTACTCTGCCGGCTTAATTGTTGTTTATCATTTACTCTGCCGGCTCCGCCTTAATCCAGTGTAACACCAGTGGATCCGCCACCTAATGAATTGTGTGTGGTCGTGTGCTGAAATTGAAGTAGATGTTAATATGAGGTTTGCTATAGTGACACTCCTCATGATGTCTAAATTAAGACCCATGCATGTCTTGTCTTCGCCACCGGTGAGGTGACCACTATACTGGCTCACTTCCTTCATCCGCTGAAAGGAAACCCCAATTCTAATAGGCGTATTTTGATTTCCTCCCATTTCTCATCTTTTTTATTTCAACACATATTTACCATGTAACAGAAACTCCAGTTGAATCAAATATCGAAGTATTTGCCCTTACCATGCATCACACTGAGTGTCTTTCTATTCATCCCCATTCCGTGTTTCGGTTGTTAGAGAGAGAACAACAATAGCATGACTAGTTAATGGCGTTGAATCAGGTTGACAGCCAACGGCTGTGATGATGGTGTTGTGGGTCATCTCGTCGACGGGATGGTTACTGATGATGAGTGATGACTGGTGCCTGATTAGGAACGGGCAAATTAGAATTTAGAAGGGTTAATTTGATTGAGATCTGCGATCAACAAATATCAGTGTGGCACAAGATTGATCGAACGACTGAGAAAGAGAGAACCAAGCCACGGCAGGGGTGGGTGGCAAACTGGCATGAATGAGCAGTAAAGCTGCCAAGTGCCAACTTCATGTGCAGGTGTAGTGAATCCTACCAGAAACACCAATCCAACAACAGTGCAGTTGTCAATGAAGAACAGAGTTTTCATTTTTTTAGATAATGGAATTAACCGGCCTTGACTTCAAAAAAAACTACAGCCACTTATTACAAAGTTTAACAATTCAGATTCACCAAGACTTAAACACACAAGCCAATAAAAGATAAAAGACAAAGGTAAACACAAGGAAGCACTAAGGAGACTAGCTTTATTCAATAAGAACAGAGTTTTCATGATGTTTGTGCGGCTGTGATACAACCTCAGTGTAGGAAACAAGTTTTTCTGTTTTAACTATTAATTGCATGCTGGTCACTTGATTAGGCACTTGACTTCAGGCGTGTAATTCACAGGCCCAAATGTAGCAATTTACACTTTTGCATTTTATTTGAAAGGACACTGAAGTTAGCGATCTTATGAGCTGCACCTTTCCTGGCTTCTTTTTGTAGGACTGATGGAAGATTGGAAGGCGAGCAGAGAATAAACTTTTTCAAGTTACACTCTCCTTCAATCTTAACACAATTAGGTCGGCCTAATCCTTCGGCCGACCCGGCAAAAAAAAGTAAACTTTCGTCTGTTCAAAGTTCAAACACCGCAGTATTGTCAAACAGCACGTCACAAGATCACACAGAAAAACTGATCCATATGGTTGTTGTCATGACATGAACACATCATACAACAGAGTTTACTCAACTTCAACAAATGTACACACCCAAAAAAAAAATATTCCCTTGGTGATCAACTGATCTTTCCCAATCCTCATTCATTTTCTGAGTTTCTCCCCCTATTCTATCTATATACAGTAGCAAAATTGATTGATTAAATGAATGAATGACAAAACAATGAGCCAGTAACCTTTCAAGAGGACTGACTTTCATCTGCCTAGTATACTTCACCTTCAATAGGACCAACGCAAGGTTAAGATGGTCACAACAAGAGTAATGCTCCTTACTTCTTGGTGCTCACTTTACCATTGGTAGTTCTCTTTCCATCGGTAGCACTCAAACTCAACTGTTTGCCATTCTTGATTAACGTTGATGGAGGTCCGTTCACCTTTTTCTGTAACGATGATGTCTTTTTCGCAGGGTTCGTGCTTCTGCAGTAATTCAACACAAGCATAGCTCAGTACAACAATGCACAGAACCTGCTAACAATTAAAACAATTCAAGAATAGCAATTAGCATACCTGATGTCTGTGCTTTTTGCACTCTTGGTTTGGGCCTTCCTTGCAACTGAGGCACTCCCATTGGCCAAACCTGGAGCTTTTGGAGCACTGGTTGGTCGCACCACATCTTGTTCTGACGAGCAACTGGTAGTGGCCTCAAAGTCATCTGAATCCTCTGTTGCGACAGATCCAGCCCAACTCCATTGATGTTCAGGGCTGTTTCTTGGATAGAAGCTTACATCTTGTGCAGCATCAGGTCCCAATTCTGGCAGAGAATTGCTACTACCAAAATGGGAGGTGTCCACCCAATCTCCCAAGGCTGATTCCTTCTGAGAACTAGTATCAAGCCATGAAGATGCATCGTTCTCTACAAGACTGTCCGACAATTCAAAGTTCCGTTTCTTCTGCCTGGGAGTGCCATTGCTTCTGGTCTTTTAAATTAAAATACAAAAAATTAGATTGATCGAAATACAAGATAGTTTTGCTGATGCTTACAGCTTTTTCGGTCCAACCATGTTTCTTTCGTTGTACTTTTTCATGCAAACGCCATTTTGATACTCTCATGGTACATGCTATAAGGATATGAAAAATCCCTAGACAAAAGGAATAATAACAAAGAACAACTACTTTTTTTTGTCTCGGTTTAGCGTGGTATGAATTTCATTATGAGAAAGGAAATACCTCTAGATTTCCAGCTTCTTCTATTGCATGCCTGAATGCAGGAGGTGCACTGCCCATCCTCATTCTATATATATCTGGGCTTGATTGTGTGCTTCGTATGCTTTCAGTCTCTCCATCTTTTCTAGCCAATGCTGCCTTGAGGCAAGCTATCTGCAATAAGAGATAAATGAGCAAAACTTGCCAAGTTAATAAAATCAGCAGGTGGAGCCGGTATGTGAACCTGTTCTTTGAGCTCTTTGACTTCTCCCCCTTCCTTGTTTGACTTAGCTGCTCCGAGCTCAACGGTAGCAACTCGCTCGGCAAACTTCAAAGTGCTTATCGACTCACCAATAGCGTCTGGTTCTGGAGCTATGTGAACAAACATCAATGTTTTTGCTTGTCCTCCTAACCATGGCAAAATAGAAAAACTTACTCCACATGCTTCAAGTTTTAACAGGGTGAAAAATAAGAATTTAGAGTTTTAGAGATACCAAGAGAATCCTGCAATAACTGAGTAAGTTTGCTATTTCTGTAAGGAACATGTGCATTTTTCTGAGCAAGAGAGGCGATCACATCGCCTAGTGCGGATAATGACTTGTTTATATGTTGTGCCTCCTTCAGCCTATCGCCTACAACTTCAGACTTGTCAACTCTTTCACTACCGGCTAAATCCACAAGATGCATACAGCCTCTTAGGACTGTTCGTGATGTCAAATCTCTTCCCTGAACGTGAACTGTTAGACAACTGCAAATGTGCAATCCCCAATTATTGGCAAGAAATATATGATACATAATTTTGTTTGGTACCAAAGATAGCATTCGATTTGTTCCAAAAAGGTATCATTGAAGAATCATACCTATGGGAGCGGCTACTACGGTCATTCATGGCAGTTGAGCATACTGCACGATTCTTTTGGCCAAGATTCATCAAATCAATCACATCGGATGTTGATGTGACTGGGACTATGTTTGCATCTGGAACTGCTAGGCCTTTCTGCGAACTATTTTTAATTTCCACTGTTTCTTGAGGTTAAGGAGAATCAATATGTCATGGCAGAGGGAAATTCATTTGTGCATAAGAAATATTTATGAATTTATGATAACAAATGATGAAGTCAATATTTAATTTACTACGAAAGGATATTTCTTGTATCCACCATTCTGAAGGAGATCCCTCACTTGTTCATTGTAGATCTCAATCATCTGAACAGAAATTTCATAAGAAAATGTATCTTTCCTCTGCACTTGAATGTTAAATAGGTCATTTAGTGCTCTATAGTTGACACCAAGTCCTTCTTCCGTCAATACTTTAGGACCACTCTGCAAAATTTGCAAAATGTTATTTTGATCTTGCAAAAGGACAAATTAAAATATGAACTAGAATTGGAGAAGTTAGGCACCATTGTAAAGGTCTTCCCTGACCCTGTTTGTCCATATGCAAATATACAGACGTTGTATCCATCAAGCACAGAGCGGATTAAAGGTTGCATGTCTGCAAAGACCTGTTCTGCACTAATCAAAAGACTGTCCATCATTTAATTGCCCATGGATATTTGCTTATTTGAAAGAAATAGTGCAGTATCACAGATTGTATGTACAACCTTGTGTGGCTAATGGTCCAAAGACCCTATTGAAAGTAAAAGATTTCCGGGCATCTTTTCCATATTTTGATGGAGTCATGACAGTGATAGTTCTATCTTCAAGTCCAGCGACACTGCTTGAGGAACTTACCTTTCCAGGTAGGAAAGGTCGCACTCGACAATATACTCTAATATTCCCTGGCAAAGAGGAAAATGAATGACGTATTAGCACGTAATGTTGCTCCATGAAAGATGCTTGTACAATCCTCCAGTAGCTATATTGTAAGATTAAAAAAAGGGTACCTCTAAGATCTTGTATTTGGTTGTATAGCTTACGGTTTTCCTCAAGAACTTTATGATACCCAGAAGCCGCATGAGAAAGAATATGCAATTGCTTTCCTAGTACAGAAAAGAAAGCATTTGTGACACCCTGAAATAATGAGAACTGTGGAAAATACATGTGTACTTGGAATCCAGGATTTAATTTACCGAGCTTATGAAGGTCTTCGGAGTACTGTAGTTTGATGCACTCCATCCCAGACTTAACAGTGAAAAGGTTACTTTTCAAGTCCTACAAAAAAATGCCAACAAACATTCAAATGCAGTAATGTAGTATGGATGAAAAGTTAAATTCAAAATGGAACATGTACCACTAAAAATACCTGGATATGTTTCTGTTGTAGTACAAAACTTTTATCTGTTTGTTTTTCTTGTATATTTTCTCCCACATTTCCACCATTCACTGCTACAGCAATGCTGACCTCTTCCTTCATATTCACAGAAGTATTGTCGTCTTCATCCATCTTCACATTGTTGGAGATTCATTAGCAAATATCAGTTAATTGAATCATTTTATAGATGAGAGGTGAACAATTTATAACAGACGTTAAGATATCTTGTAAGAAAATGTTAGATATATCTAATTGGAAAGTCCTATAATGGCTATTCACTGGAGCACATTGAGAACTGACAGTGACAATAGATAGATACCTTCTCAGTACTGCTGGTGCAAGTTGACTCCATTTCTGGTGGTGTATCTGCTCTGGATAACAACTTATTGTCATTAGGATCCACAGCGTATTTCACCTGTTAATATAACCCTGTTGGTAAACCTATGCATGTTGCAAGACTGATAATGGAACTGAAACATACCGATTCATTCTGGTTTGCAGTACGATGCTCAAATTCATGAATCACTCTGCTCAAGAGTGATTCTACAAGCTGCAAATTACCAGAGTAAAATAAATATTTACTTCATCAATCACATTGTTCAAAGAGTCAACTAAGCAGTACGCTCACCGACGGAATTTCTTCTGGTTTCTTATCTAAGAGAATTGTTTGAACAAGCATTCTGATGGAGTCTGAAGTCTACAGTCAAGAAGGTAAAGATTACTACAAAGTAATGAAATTTACCTACAAAGAAATAAGATCTATAAACAGATACATACTGTTTCGGCATGCTCAAGTGAAAGATCAAGACCTAAGCTTTGCTCCAGTGATAAGCCATCTCGGAGTAGCTCTGCTGAGTGACTTCTCATCATTGCCTTCATAAAAGGCTCAGAGTTCTTGCGGATGAAGTGCTTTCCAGACATTGAAGGTTTTACAATGCCACCATACTTAAATAAAGTTGATTTCCCCAATTGCTTAGTTTCACTGAATGACTTTAGAGAAAGGACACAATCGACAACTCGAACTCCTTTTCCACCCTGCAGATGAAATCATCAAGTTCACTCGGTCTATACAAGCTAAAATATGTGAAAAGAAAAAAAAATCAGAAGCAGCATTCTGCTCCAAAACTCATGTGCTAAATTTTGCCAAAAGTTTTAGTTTTGAATTGTTAAGGAGGAAAAGGAATATAACAAGTCTGCAATTAAATGAAAAATGCAGTGTCACCTTTTCCAGATCGGATGCCTCAAATGTTGGAAGACCTAAATCTTGTAGGCCGATTAGGAAATTCCTCACATTTTCAAAGTACTGGTATGCACATAGAGCTGCACCATCAGCAGGGACAGCAGAGTCTGTGGGGACCTCCACAACCTAAAGGCATTATACTCAATGTAAAATTACCTAGCAGAAATAAGACTATATAAAGGTTCTGAAGGAGAGAAGTTTAACCTTGGGAACGCTACCAGGTTGAACCTTATTGAGCGCATTGCAAAGAATAATGCCATTCCTCAGGCCAACCCGAAATTCCTCCTCAGAGGGCTCTTCCGCAAGGTCCTTTGCACACACTACCCCAACTATCCTTCGCAACCAGTTGGCTGCTTCGTATCTTCTTATTGCTGCATTTCTCAAACCAAATGAAGCACAAGTTCACATAATCTCGTTATGATAACAAGAAAAGTACTATGAGACAGGATGATTTAAAAAAACAGTCCAAACTAAAACCATTGGTTGCTAATCAAGAGATTGAAGCAGTCAGCTACAAACTACACTGAACTCCCAGAATTGATTGCTTCCAAACGCTCAACTTAGACCCTGAATACCTAAGGTACCGTGATAAATAAGGTGGCATTGCTAATTATTAAAAAGATATTTTTATATGCAATTTAGCTGGATTCATGAGGGTTTATGGGATGATAAGACCCTTTTTTTTTGGCTAAGCTGATAAATAACGTCGGCTGAAATTTTATTAAGATGTAGAGAACTAGAAAGTAAGCTGTAAGCATATCAGGGATGCTAAGTCTGAGCAAATCATAACACAATCCATCTTATAGATTTACTCTTATTAAGAAAGTTGCAAATAAAGGAGCTACACATAGTTCAACTAGCATCGGTAAGATCAGGAAAAACATTGAAAAAATTTAGGGCATTGCATACTGACTGTCTCTTTGGGGTTTTTTTTTTCCTTTAGTTTCTTTTTTTAAGAAAAAAAACTTCGACTAAATTGCTGATACAACAGAGCATGAGAAGAAATGTTGTTTTTTCCCACGACAATAAACAGATATAATCAACCTGATGATCTTCGTAAGTTGGTATACTGAATTATGTCAAAATGGCACAGCGCGCACATCATAAACACTGATTCAAACAACATTAATCGATGCAACAAAATCACTAGTAAATCACAATATAGGCCCTATATTAAATCGACACATCCCGTCGATCCGAAAACTCATAAGTCCTGCAATCATGCATTTCACAATGGCTGCAGGTTTCAGCCACAATCCAGACGAAGAAATTAACTGATACCAAATCAAAGAACAACTCACCCGCCTCCTCAGCCTTGCGCCATTCCATGTCGATTCCCCTCCCCAACCCAACCACCTCCACAACCCCACCATCCCCGTGCATCCGCAGCACGTCCTCCACGACGGCCGCCGCCGCCGCCTCCGGCGACCCCATTTCAGCCCCCGAATCGCCCCCAAATCCGGCGACCCGACCACCGCTGCTTCGCCCGGAACGAGGCGGAGACGCGGGGACGGATGGATCGCGGATTGGGGACACGGATTGGAGGAGAGATCGGTGGAGGGGAGCTCTTGCTCTTCGTCTTCGTCTTCTCCAAATGGCGGGGATTGATTGTTTTTGAGGTGGTGGGGAGGTCGGGAGTGGAAATAGGAGGATTTTGAGGGTGTGGATTGCATATATTGGTAGGAGAGATTAGGGGGAGACTAAAAATGGGGGGTTTTATATGAGTGGCTATTTTTGGGAGCATTTGGAATTAAATTTTTTGATGAGTTGTCAATGTGTTGTTTCCAGTTTTAATTCACATGTTTTTTCCATGCTTGGAAGGGTAGAAATGAAGTCTAATTTGATCGCGAAGATTATAGTCTGATTACACCATCGGTTTTTTTATAGCGCAAAGTTCGTGGTACCAATCTCGTGAGATAAAAATTTTCATGGCGAAATCATGTTGCAATTCTATAAGTCAACAAAGAGAAGTTTGTTATGAAATGTGGTTTTTGGGGGTTTGAAAATTGTTAGTTATACATGTAAGGTAGGTATGATAAATTGCGATAGAGATAGTTAAGATGAAAGTTTAAGGATACATGTGAGAACCGCGTATCCTTGTGTTAATACGATAATAATGTGGTTTTAATAGAGCGCGTGAAAGGTAAACAACATATACGCGATAAATGATCTAGAAGAAGAATAGAAGCAGCCAGGATGACACTGTCATATTGCCAGCTATTAGCTATTTCTGGGTTGTCAAAATCACTGGCTGATATTGCTAACAGTCCAGCAAGACTTGCTTTCTTCTTTGGAGTGTTGCAGTTGCATGAGAAAAATGTGACACTTTTACTCGCAGTCTAGTTCAGTAAATAATACCTATGGTCAAATGAATTGTCGCGTTGGCATTTTGGTACACAGGAGTAATTCACTACACATAAGCATAAATGCATAATATATGATGGACTAATGGTGAACCTGAATCCACATGTCAGCGGTTCCTGCAAAATGCAAATGCCTATGTTTCTCCTTCAAATCAAGGGAGCCTGAATCAACGAAGTTACAGAGGAATTTCGTAGGATTCAAATTTATAGAAAAATTTTCTATGTCGCCCTTTAAAACAAAGGACGGAGATTCTCAAATCCTATAAAATTCCTATAGAACGCATCCTTGCATACAAGTTTTGGAAGAAAATATGCACGAGCTCAAAACCTCTTGGAAAAATTCCCATGAGTATCGATTGCTGCATTTTCTTATGGTTCTATCAAACGGTTATTCCTATATTTTTTATGTATTTTGTAATTCTCTATTTGCACTTGCGTTTTTTTTTCAATCCTTCAATCGTACCATTCAAAGGGTCGTAAATACATGCCATGCAGCAGGCAGACGACATAAAACAGCCATAAAGTTTCAAAATACCATTTGTTGCCGTCTCGGCCCCCGCTGAATTAGCAAGGGAAAAAAGTCACGTATCATCACATCCCTCTTCTCATTCTGTCTTCATCTAATCTTGTTATCAGCTATAAAAAAAGTAATCAGCCGGCTGGTGTTTTAATTATCAGTCCGACACAAAACCATATTAACAAAACTAAATTCTGAAGAAATAGAGTCATGGATGCCACGAACAACCATATTCATATCGATCTGTCAAAGAAATCGCAGTCCATGTCAACACCCAAAGAATAGATATGCGTATGCCAGTTCAGTGCAACAAAATAACAAGAGACACTTCGTTGTACGTGATACTCACTCTCTGATACACAGTTACACACAAAAGCTAGGTGCCTAGGTAACCAGGAGAATGGTGTTGCCATGATGTTTGCGATCGCCGGCAGAATCAACGGCGGTGGTCAACGGGAGTAAGCAGTCGTGAATGTATGAAAGATGATTGATTGATTGGGGTGATTCAGTCAAAGAGATTACTGCTAGTATTTAGTTCCATTTTTGGAGTGAATTTTGACAAAATAAAAGTAGTAGCACAAAAGTCATTATCTATTTTAATTTAAGAAACGGAGAAAAAGAAGAGATTTATTTTCAGGAGAGAAAAACGAAAAATGAAACAAAATTTTGAATTGAAGCACCATTTACATTCCTTTACACTATAATTATACATGGAAAGAACTACAAATTACAAATTTAGCATGATATGAAAACAAGCTACTTGATCACACCTTGAAAGCACAAGAGAAAAAAATCTCAGAGGTTCAGTCATACTTGCAGTTGCAGTGTGATGTATGCACCATCACTACCTACAATACAGTAATCTAGTAACAAAACACCACATCAGAGACATCTTCCAGGACACATCAACCATAAGTTTCCCTCCATTTCCCCATTCAAATTTATCATCAAAGCCATCCACCAAACACCTCTGAGGCCTCACACTTGAGAACACCAATAGCCTACCTGCTCCCTTCACCTTCATCTTCACCTCACTTCCATCTCTGAATTCCACATCAACAATGCTGCCACCGCAGTTCATCATGTTGACCAGCCCGGTTGGCGCGAACCTCACACCGACATCGCCGACAATCATTGTGACAGGTGCGAATGTGAAGAGCTCAAATGAGGATGGCTGCAGGGTGAATTGGATAGGCTGTGACTGTGGTGTCATCATGAGCAAATTTTCAGATTGGCACCTGTAGACTGCATACTCTGCAGCATTGGCCATGTCAGAGGTTTCTTCCCTCTGGCCCCACTCTACGTCGGATGGCCGGACTTTACCGGAGACCGGCTTGTAGCAGTGCGGGTAACACGGTGATCGGTGGGTCCCACCCAGCTCCCTGGCAGTTGAATGCCCCAATGACCTCTCCAAAATGCAAAAAGGGGAAATTTCAGAATTTCAGATATCTGCCCCCACCGGTAGCCATTGTGCAATTCAGTAACTGCACAAACTTGACACTTTGAGAGCTTCTGAATTCAGATAACAAGTCACCTAGTACTCACTAGTCACTACCAGTAGAATTCACAAGAACAGTAATTCAAGAACTGCAGAAAGAACCAAAGATACAAATTTTGAAATTGAAAAATTGAATGGTTATTTTCAAATACAGTAATTCAGTAACTGTAAAACATGACACTTTCAGAATTTAGATACATGTCACCTAGCATTACCAGTAGAACTGTACAAGAACCGTAATTAAGAACTACACAAAGATGGAAAATATGATATAACAAAATTCCATGGCAAATTTTGCTGCGATTAACCCACATAGTAAAGATAGAATAAACAAGTATTACGTCCGAATTTATATGTTTGACTTTGAGCTAACCAATGTCAAACAAAAAAAAATCAGAGGGGGTAATTAACTCACCTTCTTGAGGTTCCAAATCTTCAGGCCAGTCTCCTGATGGATTCTTAAACAGACAATCTCTAGCAGGGAGAGTCATAATGCAAGCACCTATAGGCACAGTGCCATCATTGAACACAAGCCTCCTGAGAAGATCAAAGCCTTTATTTTAGAATACGCAGCGTGTATCTTTGTATTAAGTAAGAGAGTTAAGGCATCCCGGCAAACAGAAAAACTGTACAAAAAGAAATAGAAAAATTACATCTCAGGGCCGATTACTCATGGCATCCATGTTGCTACAAAAAGAAGAAAAAGAAAGCATGGCACGCTAGAAGCGGGAGCTGGATTGCCGCCATAGCGCGGCTTCCTCAGCAATGACAATCGCCAATTCATGGACTGTTTTGGCGATTCCGTCGAAGACCCAACGGTTGCGCTCTTTCCAGATCAACCAAGCGACCAAGATGAAGATGGTGTCGAAGCCCCGACAAAGTCTGAAGGGTATCTTCTGTCGAGCATCGTCCCACCAGGGAATGAAACCAGTCACATTGGCAGGGAAGCACCGCTCCTGGCCAATGGAACGAAGAACCAGCCACCACAGACTCTTTGATTCAGGGCATTTGATTAGGAGATGGTCCAGGTTCTCGTCCTCCTGATCACAGAGCACGCAAACGGCATTGTGTGGGAGGTTTCTGTGGCGGAGACGATCCGCAGTCCAGCATCGATTGTGGGCGGCAAGCCACGCAAAATATCTGCATCGCTGCGGCGTCAAGCTCCTCCAAACTTGACGAAAGGGGAAGAAAACACGACCACAGAAGAGATGAGAGTAGGCAGATTTCGCGGAGTATTGACCAGAAGCTTCCCAGCGCCAAGCGAAGGAGTCTGGGTTGTTGGAAAGGTGCACTGCACGAATGCGTGGCCAAAGTTGGAGGTATAGAAGATCAAAGTCATGGCCGCCAAGCGAGTCACTGACATAGACGGGCCCACCGGATACGGCCCGCGACGCGGCGTGAAAGGTGGAGCAGGCGTAGTCGAACCGGAACATGTCCCAAGAAGTTGAGAGATTTGTGATCGGGCGGATTGGCATGTTCCGTGGATGCTTCAAGTGAGATAGCTAATGCAAATATGTTAGCGGATTGGTTGGAAAAGCAAATTGACAAGATAGGGAGGGAATATGTGGTGCAAGTTGTCACGGACAATGGATCGAACTACAAGGCAGCGGGAAGAATTCTGATGGAGAGGATACCGCATTTGTTTTGGACACCTTGTGCTGCCCATTGCTTGGATTTGTTGTTGGAGGACATTGGGAAGATCAAGGCCTTCAATAGTTGCATTAATCAAGAAAAGAAGGTGTGCAGGTTTATCTACAAGCATGGGAGACTTCTAAATGACATGAGAGAAAAGATAGGCGGAGATCTTGTTAGACCAGCTGTGACTCGCTTTGCAACTTCATTTCTTACATTGGCTAGTATGTATAAGCATAAGCAAGGTCTGAAAAATTTATTTGTTAGTGAAGAATGGCACAAAAATAGCTTGTCTAGTACTCAAGAAGGCCGGCTGGTTGAAAGTATTGTGCTCTCATATCCATTTTTTGTGAGAATTGAAAATTGCTTAAAAGCTTCGCAGCCACTTCTTGTTGCTCTAAGGATAGCAGATGGAGATGAGACACCAGCAGCTCCAGAGATCATGGCAGCCATGGATTATGCAAGGAGCTCCATCCAGGGTGCTTTGCAATACAAACCTGCTTTACTTAAGGAGGCTTTGGAGTGTTATGACAAGAGGTGGGACAACCAAATGGAGCAAAAGTTGTATGGGGCAGCACTCTTCTTGAATCAAAGCAAGTTCTTTGGTATAAAGAATAAGGACAGGAGACAAGCTTCAAAGCTAAGGTCCATGTTCAATGATGTTCTATGGAAGATGGTGATGGATGAAAATGAGCAAAGCAAGATTAGTAAGCAAGCCGACAATTATGAAAGGTCCGAAGGGGATTGCTTCTCAAACCATTAGCTATAAGAGATAGAGATAAGAAGAATCCTAGTAAGTTTTGTATGACCTTTTCTTCTTTGTTGAACACTTTCTTTGGTGATGTACTGATTGGTGATTTTTATTTGCAGTTCTTTGGTGGGGTGCATATGGTGGACTAGCATATGAGCTCCAATCTTTTGCAAAAAGAATCATAAGTCTTTGCTGTTCAACATCAGGATGTGAGCGTAATTGGAGTGCATTTGCTCATGTCAGTATGAATTTTGTAGTTTTCTTTTACCTTATAGGTTACAATAACACTTTGCATTGTTGTATACCTTTATGTGCAGATACATACCAAGAAGAGAAACAGGTTAGAGCACAAAAGATTGAACAAGTTGGTCTACATTAGCTACAACCGGAAGATGTCAAATAGATTTCAAAAAATTAGAGAGCTCCGTTCCAAAGGAAAAAAGTGCAACCCACTCCTTCTTGAAGAATTTCAGTGGGAGAGTGAATGGGTAGATGACAATTGTGATCCAGTTTATGCAGCTGATGGCAATGAACTGACTTGGGCTCATGTTGATGAAGCTATTGGAGCAACCGAGAGTCTTCGGGGTCGTGACTTACCTAGGGCATCAGTTGCTGCTGCTCATGAACGTTCTTCTACCTCTAGGTCCTCTACCAGCCTAACTTATGGCAGGAAAAGAAAGAGAGCAAAGAGGATTACACCATCCATTCAAGAAATCATTGAAGAAGATGAAAGTGATCATGATGAGATGGAGATGGATGGAGCACAAGAGCCTGAGGATCAAGAGCAGCATGGTGTTGATCAAGAATCTGATCCAGAAGAAAGAATGGAGGGGGCTCAAGATGGAGGCTTTCAACTAAATACTGATTTGCTTCCTTAGATGATATGTGTTCATTGTGTTGTTGTCTTGCTATGCTGAGCTGAGCACTTGCACTTCAGCATTTAATCATTTGAACTGAACTGAACCAATTTATTTTATGCTTGTATGGGCTGAGCTGAACTGAACTGAGGCATTGAGCTGAGCACTTCAGCTAAATTTCTTAATGTGATGTACTGAACTGAACTTATTTTATGCTTGTATGGGCTGCTGGTAGGCTGGTTGTGAGCAAATGATTTGCTGCTTTGTTGTCTTGTTGTTGTTTCAATCAATGTTGGTCTGATGGTCTCTACTCTCTATTTAAGTACTTACTGAAAATCTGTACTACAGATTCTGTATTGAGTTGTTTATTTTGTTTTTTCAGCAGCAAGACACCAAGAATATGGAATCTGGGACTGGGATTTGGAGCTATGGACCACAAGTAAGAGACATTCTAACCATTTTTCATTACTTGATGCAATGATGCTTGCTTTTTACCATTTAATACAGACTAGTCTATAGGTTTTTAGCACATAACATATAGCAATATAGCATATATTACCTGCTTGAAGCCTTAAAGCCCATATAGTCATGTGCTGACCGATCGGCTCGATTAATCGTCCTGATCGACGATTAATCGCCCTGATCGTCCTGATCGGTACCTAGGCGATCAGGGCTGATCGACCGATCAGACAACATTGATTCAGAATATATGAAATGGACAGGTGATAGAAGCAAGCTACTGCTAAGACAAGAAGAGAAACTGAACAGCTTAAACAAGCCAAGACTTGGTTTTGCCTTCCTCAACGACGGCTTCTATGGCGGCCCCCTCGCCTGAGCATGTCATTGTATATGTCCAAGTCGACAGTGTATTGGCTAGTATATGAAATGGACAGGTGAATGGAAGCAAGCTACTGCTAAGATAAGAAGAGTACATTCAGAAGGAAGGCAATAGCAGCAGCTTCAGTAGCGCCATATTGAGCTTAAAAATCGTTAATAACTGAAACTGAGCAATCTGGGAGCATGGGCTCACAAGTTCAACTATCGTCTGCCATTTTGTAAGTGAGAATTCCGGCACATATTTGCAAGTCCATACTATGTGCCACCTGACATAAAATTGAACTTAGAACCGTTCGGTTCACGGTTGATGTATTGCAAACCCATTTATCACTCTCAATCAGTGACTTCAGACAGAGATAGGATCGAACCATTGCAGGACCTTTCTGTTCAACAGTTCAAGCACAGGATTCAACTGAAAGCTGAACACATTCAGCAATATCATTATGTCTGCATTTCATTATGCATCGACAAACAATCGGTGGTCGCAAATTTCAAATTTACAAAACTAGTCAAACATCAAATAATCCATCATTGAATCAAGATCTCAGTGTATAAAAATACTAATCCTTTCCATCAAAAATACAAAATACTAATCCTGAAGCTGCAAGCCTGCAACATGATTGGCCATTTGGATCTGCCGACGAGCGAGTATGCTGAGGACCTAAGAAAAAGAACCCACAGTTGGGCCAAACAGAGCAAGCTGGGGTGGGTTACACTTCTGTGCCACAAGACAGAGGGAAACTAGCTGCTGTCGGATCCAGAACAAACGGCAATCCTAGCTTCAACTTCCGTTTGACATTGAACCCTTAACGTCAGATGATCGGGTTCCGACGTAAAGTTGAAACAAGATCCCCTAACGTAAAGTCAGGGGACAGTGGTCACTGACACGTGAGCCCCACCATCTCCAGGCCCACATGTCAGTGACAAAGTCACAGAACTGTCGCACGTCAGGGGAGCTCAATCCCATAGAGTTGTAGATGAAAGCGCAAAGAGACTATACTTCGCGTGAAGACGGCAAGTCAGCATATTAACAAATGAAACAGTATCAGTTCATCAGCCACGAGATCTACCTATAAACCTGTAACGAGATCAACAAATATCTAGTCTAGTGATAATACCATGAGTTAACAGAACTCGCAAAATTAAGTTTCAGATCAAGAAGAGACAAATCAAACGGAGAAGAAATCAGAGTTGGATTGGTTCATCGGCGTGTTTGATTATCATGCTGCAACATCAGACGGAGCTAAGCATGGCCGGTTGCTGCTGTTTAGGACAAGCAAATCAACCTGGATAGTAAAGAGAGATGTCATCTGCTTCACTGCTACTGTAATGAAATGGCGATTGGTAGGCAGATGATGCCACTTCACTGTCTGTGTGGTCACACGTAGCTGCAGCATTTTCAGAGACCATGAGATTATTTTGTTTTCGTATTTGTACTAACTCATCTCGAAGGTATGGATTAGGAGACGTTTAGAACATGTTTGGAAATGTGGGAATTTGGAATTATATCCTTTTTTTTGTAAGATTTGTTTAAATTGCTGCAATCTATATGTGTCTGGATTGAAGGGTTTTTTTGTAAAATTTTAGCAAGAATCTAACTGCTGTGAAGCTCATGTGTTCCAAAGGAGCCCTAAATGGAGCTTTATGATGTAATAGAATGATTACTGTAGAATACTAAAGCTTATACAGTGCAATTTGCTGCTCTTGTTGTTTGTTGGTCTGTTAGTATCTACTACGCCAGGCTGTGTACACTTGTACTGCACTGTGCAATCTGGATTCTGGAACACATTTCATGGACCCCATCACAACTATTATTCCTGTTCCTTCCCCCAATCCTTTTGTGCTGAATTTTGTTATCCATCTCTGAATGCTAGCCAATCAAATGATCAATACAGGGAAAGGATATGCACGATCAACATTGGTTTGCTGAAATTATTGTATTTCCTTGCACGAAGGAAATGACAACTCCCGGCTTCTACATTTAGGGATGCACAGCTAGCTGAAAGCCTAAAATTATATATTCCTGGTTGGATTACAAGGACAATAATTTTCTATATGGACTCAGGCACTCAGCGATAGCCCATGATGTCGATCAAGATAAATACACTTCTTATTACAAAGGAGTCCCCTCCTAAATGCGAGTCCATAACCATTTAATTTACTCCAGCAGCAGAGGTACAAACACCATGTATCATAAACGACTACAACCAAAACAACATACAATTTGTGAAGAACCTTCAACAAACTAAAAATAAACCTAACCATTTTTAAGTAAACCTGTTCAACATGAGCCCGGCCCGGTCCAGTCATACGTCGAGCCAGGCTTGGGCCTGAAAATTGCAGCCCGAAAAAGCCCGATATTTTTGAAAAAGCCCGGGGATCAGGCCGGGCTCAGGCTTTGGTTTTTTGCAAATTTGCCAGGCCGGGCCG